>NW_025904300.1:36530-114050 GCF_018835915.1 Vigna umbellata | reverse complement strand
GTAATCAGTCAAGGATGACAACAATTTCTCTATTAGGAGTTTTGAAACAAATTCATCCGATAGAAGAATATTCTCTACTTCGATATCTTCGAGCACCTTTTGGTACTTATTGATTTAAGACTTTATGTCCTTTTCTTAAATCATTTCTCAGTGGTAGTAGTTTCCTATGACAAATATTTTTCTGACAACATCTTCAACGGTGTATTTGAGAATCAACGAATCTTAAATATCTTTTGCTTCGGGTCTAGAAGGGTGGACATGCGTTAAAATCACGAACAATATTTCCTAAAGCATGTAAATTCACTGTCCTTAAGGACTTATCTACGATGTATTGCACAAGTTCCACAAGATACAACAAAAACTTCTCAAAACTAGCAAGAAACTCTAAAAGAGTTTATACTGAGGATATAAGAGTTATAAATAAGAAAAGAAAAGAACAAATAAATTAAGAGGGGGAGCTAAATAAGGTGTGATCTGTAAGAACGAGAGCTAGAAAATGAAAGGAATTTTTGTTTGTGCTTATTTCATGGAATGTAGGGGGTACTTTATTTATAGAGCTAGATACAGAAGGACCGTTGCAAAAAAAAAACATTGAACGTTGCATTGATGAACATTAGCCAACGTTCTTTTGTAATATTATATTATTATTTTACAAGAGTAACATGTTAAAAGATATTCTTCATCTAATGACCTTGAATGTTGTTTTAGAAAATCTTCCAAAATTATGTGGGCTAGCCCGTGGACTCGGTGACCATGAAAGATGTGAGACAAGTTATAATATTGAATCGATTTTCTACAAGTTAGGGGCTAGCCCAACCCACATTTTGCACACAAAGTGTAGGTTGGGCCTAAGTGAGTTGGACTGACCTGCATTGTCATTTCTAAACATAATTAAACAATTGACTCAATTCCTGTGAGGGTAATACTAAAACATTCTATAGAATTAAGAAAACAAAATAAAATTAAAAGGGTTAAATATGCTTTTAGTCCTTCAACTATCATGCGATTTATATTTAGTTCTTCTTTCAAACTTTGGTACATTTTGATCATTGTCCTTAAGGAAACTATAATTTCTCATCCTCCAAAAGTAACATCGTTAAAATTAGGCTGAGCTGGTTAACGGTGTGCCACATCATTTTTTCTTTTTCTAAAACCGAGTCAACTTTGTCTACCTTATTCACACCGAAGGTTTGACAAACGGGGTGGGTTATGCACTGTGTTCGACACCCATCACCGTAAAGAAATTCTACTCTGTCGCCCTTGTCTTCTACCTCGCCATCTTCACCAACACCAACCTTCTCCCACACCTCATCCAAAAGTGCGAGAATTTGTTGAGAAATGTTTTTCAACAGTGTCTCTAAGGCTCTCTGCAAGGGAGCTTCTAGATGATCATTTTCTTCATATTGATGATTATGAGTATGATTTGGAGTCTATGGAGAGTGAAGCATTTGATGTCAAGGCTCTTTGCATTTTTTTTAATTCAACTTCAATAATGATTATGTGATATATGGCACCTCGATTAGTTTATTACAATATCAAGTGTCGTGGTTCTCTAAAGTAATTTTATTATAAACAAAAATCTTCCTCCTTCCATTCTCGAGAAAAAACCCTAGTCCTTTTTTCTTTTCCCCAATTTCTTTGTTGCTCCTTGCTCGCGGACCACCCAACCTTGGGAAAAAGAGGGTTTCTTTGCAGTTGTGGTTTTGGTAGTGACGAGCATCTAGAACCTTGACTCGAGGGGTGACGTTGAGTGAAGATTTGTAGAGGTGCAATCTGGGCAGGGCTTCTTCGTCACGGAACGCAAGAAAATTTTCTTCCTCATCCGCCATGACACAAGGTCACGCTGCTAGGATAAAGCCTCCTTTCCCTTCTCTTTTCTGGAATCGCCATTCGTAGAAAGGTGGTGGCATCGTTGTCGGCATTGATGGCATTAAAGGCATTGAAGAGGATGATGGAGATGAATAAGAGAGAAGTCTCACGGCCTGAAGATGCAGATTGCCACGTTTCAAAAAAAAAGAAAAGTGATGTGCCACATCACTGTTAGAGAGAGACTAAATATAAAATTGCATGATACTTGAGTGACTAAAAACATATTTAACCCAAATTAAAAAACCTAAAAATCTATAATAAAAAGAAATAGACAATCAAAATTATCAAGGAGGAATTGAAGTTTCTTGTTACTTTTGTTTTTCAATTCATTAGCCTTTTTCTCAATCAACCATGTATTCTGTTAGTGTACAATTGATATAATTATGGACATATACTTTCTCTATATATACAAAAGACTCAATCTTAGTTACCAACTTTAACATATTAACATATAAAACATTAATGTATATAAATGGGATTTATATAAACTAGATTTATATGAAGAAAAACACCTTGGAAAACTTTGAGCTTCGCAAACTGGATATTAAAATAGCATTTCACACTTCTCCAGAAGTAAAAAAGGCATTAAACTCGTCAACATATTTTCCAAATAGGGTACATTCAAATTTGAAAACTATATTCCAACAAGAAATAATTAATAAGTAGGAAAACGTCAATAACTTGAAAACTATATTAAAAAAACTCAATTAAATAGACAGATAATATTACCCATCAGCCTCGATGCATATTACGTTCAACTTAATTTTCTTCCTTGTTTTTCGAGCTTCCTTTCTGTTGCAACCCTTGTAAGCACTCCCATGTAATATCTGCAAAAACCATACCAATTATATTGAACTTAAAATCCAAATAACCAAAATTATTTTACATAAAGTATTACCTTGAAATGGCAGAAAGTGGTATGTAGTGAGGCTTTAGTTTTGGTACCAAAATTTTATCAACCAGAACTACCTTGGTACCAAATTAAATTATTTGGTTTGGAGGATGAAACTACAATGTAAATGAAATTTTCAACAAAAAAAAAGTAATTAACTAATATAATAAATTGTAATCATAATTTTAAAATAACTAATAAAATAAAAGTAAATTTAGGTATAAAGATGATTAATGATAATGTAACTAATTTATAAAAATGAAAATAGCAGGGATGCATTTAATAATAATTTCATTAAAAGGAAAAACTGTAATCATAATTTTAATTTAACTCTAATAAAAATAAAGATGACTTCAGATATAAAAGTGATTAATGATAATGTAAGTAATTTACAAAATTGAAAATAATAGGTATGTATTTAATAATGATTTCATTAAAGAAAAAACTGAAAATAAAATTTACCACACTTATTAATTATAGTTTGAAATATTATAAGTTTGAAAGTAAATTACACTAGTATATAGGAATGGATACTATGTATAGTGGTTTGCCATCTAGTGTACAAAAATATAGAATAGATTGAATATTTAAATTCATAAGCATGTGTTTGCCTATATAACCTGTCGACCGTGTTGGTTAACTAGTCACGACTTTTTTTTTCTATTGTTATATAAAATTGCTTTATTATATTAAATATGATATAATATTTTATCTTATTCTTTATTAATATAATATATTTATAAATATAAATATAAAATTTATTTCACAACTTTCTTTAATAATTTTTTCGTAATATACTCTTTTATTTATTTATGATAAATAGTAAATTATTGACTTTTTAAAATTTTCTTTAAATTGTTTTAGTTGTAATATTTTTTTGGTTTTTATAAAATATTTAAACTTGGGATGAAAACACGAGTTTTACATTACCTAAATTATGTTGATACCCAACAAAGATAATCTAAAACTAATAATAAAAACTAATATATATATATATTATCTAGGTGAATATATGTCTGTATATATAATTGATGGAGAATGACATTAACAAATTTTCAAGTTACACAATATTTCTAAATAAAGTTGATTACGGTATATTCTTTTTATTAATGATAATAATAATAACATTATAAAATAAAACTAATACAAAATAAATAATATTTTAATACTTCATATTTTATTTAACAAATAATATTCTAATATTTCATATTTTATTTAACAAATAATATTCTAACACTTCATATTTTATTTAACAAATAATGTGACAAGAGCATCATGCACACGGTTTATGACTATATACTAATTGCTGATATTATTTTACTATCTGAATTTGAAGACAAAAGATGGTGATGAAAGAACAACTCATTTCGAGGAATATATTTAAGTAAGCTTATCAAATCCTCCACTTACGAATAAACAATCGTGGGTTTGATTTCTGATAAGAAATGAATCTGCTCAAACATTCGTTTTAACTTTTTTCGTTTGCATGTTTAGATATTCATATAAAAAAAATCCAGACAAGCTATAACAACCTAGACAAAAGACAAATTTAGTAAACCAACTGTCGTACGCAGAAATACACAGAAACCAATATCATTGCAAATCAAGTGTACTTAAGCAGTTATGCGTATATGAGTTGTCTAATTAACATTACCCTTGATAAACAAATTTTAGATTTTGTAATTCATTGAAATTTTAAAATAGAAAGAATTGATGCAGGCTTTTCTTTGTACTAACTGGGGAGAAAGATACCTTTTTTGAACTTTATCTTTAATGATAGGTTTTACAGCTACTTTAGACTGAAGCAAATGGATTGCTCCTATTGCTTGCAACTTGAGCAAGTTCAGGGTGGTACATTACATTATTGGTGAGATTCCCTAGAGCACTTGTTGAAACAATGATACTGTCATAGCAAAACTCAGAAAAAGAAAAAAAGCAAAACTCAGAGGTCCACACACTACTGACTAGCTGCAAACAACTAGTTTTATTCTCAAAATCATCCAATCCAAATACAAAACAGCATATATTACATCCATGTTTAGTCCACCAATAAGTAAAAACAGATCTAGATGAAGTGCAAGTGCACTCGAAGAGCAGCAAACTAGAGAATTGTTAAAAAAAAAACAAAAAAAACATTTCTTTTTAACCAGGAGTAGCTATTTTACTTTGATCAAAATCCATACATACTCATTATTTATGTATATATCATCATTAGTAACTACTACAGCTTCAGAAAAACAAACTCTTCAATGGCAGGCACAGCTCCAATGTTGTCAAGAGCCTGCTTGTTTGGTTCTTCATCAACACCAATAGCCATGATAGCCTTCTTCCTGCGGGATGTCCTTCCCACACTCATAAAGCTCACATTCACATTTTGCTCACCAAGAATGTTTCCGACACGACCAATCATGCCGGGCTGATCCACCTGTCGGCACAGGATCAGATTCCCTTGTAAGCTCACATCCACATCGAAAGACCCCACACATGTCAGGTGAGGGTCACCAAACTTCACTTTTCCATCTATGCTGATATGACCACCCTCTGATATTGCACTTGCAAATTTGGAGTCCACACTTGAGATCTGTACCTGGATCGAATCAACAGGCTGCTCAGGAGATGAATCAACAACCACTCTTTCCTCACTTATGCGAAGCCCTTTCTGCTTTGCTATGAAATCTGCATTCACGAGGTTCACAATGGTGTTTGATATTGGCTCAATGATGCCCTTTGTAACCATGGCTCGCAGAAGTCTAGTGTCCAAGTCATCTGGGCCTCTGGCTGATCGATAAACAACCTTCACAGATTTTATCCCACTTCCTCCAGACACTAACTGCACAGCAAGTCTCCCCAGCTTCTCAGCTAGCACCACATATGGGGCCAATTCTGACAACACCTGACCATCACAAGAACCAACCATGTTTTGTTTTGGTTTGGTTTGGTTTGATTGATTGCAATTGCAGTATAGGAAAGGAACAAGAAGAAGATCACATTCAGAATGCTTACCTCAGGAGCAACCATTGGAGCATTGACAGCAGTTGCTGAGAGTTCCCCTTTCAATGCTCCTAACACAGCCTCTGCTATTTCAATAGCAACACCCTCCTGGTGAAGTATAATTGTTAGGAGATGATGTATATATGCTACACAACAGAGCTTAATATATATGCTGGATTTATTGAATACTAGAAAGCAATACTGTGAAGGAAAAACAAACCTGTGCCTCTTTGGTGCTAGCTCCAAGATGAGGGGTAACAGTGACATTCTCGTGGTGCACTAACTTACTGTCTTTGGATGGGGGTTCCTCCGTGAAGACATCAAGAGCTGCCTGCTCCACATGCAATTTTGACAAAGTTTGTAACTTTAGGCACCATTATGTGACAACATTGGAGAGACCCATTGAAAATTGAAAAAAAGTACAAAACTTATGCATAATAATCCTTTAGAATAATAAAGTTATTAGGTTTTATTTGTCCTTATCTCTAACTAATCAGAATTACAGTTTCTTACCAGAAGTGTGCATAATCTCTTTATTCAAATTACCAAGGTCAGTTTTCAATTTTGATTGGAGAAAGTAAAACATTGTATCTATCTTTTACTGTTGAATAAGGAAGAAAAAAGCAAAAATGGAAAGAAAAAGAGATTGTAGCAAAGAGGTTGACCTGTGCAACGATTCCATTATCAAGGGCTCTTACTAATGCATCTTCGTCAATAACTCCTCCTCTAGCAACGTTGACGATGCGAACTCCCTTCTTCACCTTGGCAAATGTGTCGTCATTGAAGATCTTGTTAGTGGTTGCAGTGAGTGGCATGTGGAGGGAGATGAAATCTGCAGTGGCGATAGCCTGATCAAAGGACACAAGTTCCACACCAATAGCACGGGCTCTATCAGCCGGAGCATAAGGGTCATGAGCAATCACGTGCATGCCCAACCCTTTTGCACGCCTCGCCACTTCAGATCCAACTTTTCCAAAACCCATCACTGCTAATGTCTTTCCAACCATTGAAACTCCCACATACTTGCTTCTCTGCCATTTTCCTGCAAAATTCACCACAAAATCACTCTCCATGGCCATCCATAACATAAAACGTTGTTTTTCTCCATAAACAGATATAGAGTACTCAGGTATGTATATAAGCAGATACAACGGTCTCACGTCATTTCATGTCTCAACCAACACGTCAGGAATGATTTACCACTTCAAAAGTTGAAACATCCATGTCTATTTATGCTCATTAGTCCAAGAGATATTTATACTGAATTAAACATTTTTAAATATTGCATACATAATTTAAAAGCTGTAAGAAATTCTGCATGTATAATTTAATTAACATAAAAATGAAATTGAACTAAATCGATTAAATTTACATTTCATAAAAAGTTATTGAAAATGTAATCATTAACTGTTAAATATGGTATCAACAGATACCAGCCATACGTATACACTTTTGACCAAATTACCAATCAATATAAAATCTCCAGAACACTGAATCATGTGAAGACTGGATATACGCAAATTATCTGATGAATTATGGCGTGCTATAACATATAGATCCGATTACAGCTTCACTTACATACACTATTTTGATCGTGTAGTTAATGAATATATCAAGACTAAACATGTGTATATGAGTGATCTGATAAATAAGTTTATATGAGATGAGATGAGATGATCTAACAGAGGCAACAAGAAAGAAGGAAAAAGAGATTATAATGTGAAAAATGAGATCTCGGAACAGAGGTTGATGATGGAAGAGGAAAGAAGAAAAATACCAGCTTTCGTGGAGGCGTCAGCCTGGGCAATGTTGCGGGCCATGGCGGCGAGAAGAGCGATGCCGTGCTCGGCGGCAGCAATAGTGTTGGCCGTGGGCGCGTTCACGACGAGGCAGCCAAACTCAGTGGCAGCTTGCAGATCCACGTTGTCAATGCCCACACCGGCTCTTCCCACCACCTTCAACCTCCCTTTTCCAGCCTCAAAAACTTCCCTCGTCACCTTGGTTCCGCTCCTCACAATCAAAGCGTCGCAGCACGAGATCTTGGTGCAGAGCTCCTCCTGCGAGAGCTCGTACGCGCATTCCACGTGCCCCACACTGCGTAACACCTGGAGCCCCGCCTCTCCAAGTTTCTCGGAGACCAAGATCGTCGGCTTTTCACCCAAGAACCCAACATCCTCGGACTTCGAGCTCCCAACCGAGGTTGCTGTCGGGTCAACTGTTTTCAAAACACTGTTGACCGTCAAAGAGCGTTTGGAGGAGCTAGCATGGGAAAGTTTTCCGTAGATGGGTATGGTGTTGATGAACGACACGTGAGAAAGTTTTGACTTTGATTCTGAAGAAGAGGAAGAAGAAAGGGAGAAGGATGAGGGGAAGATGGGTTTGGTGCAGGCAGAGGATGCCATTGATTCTTCTTCTTTTTTCTTTTTTTTTTTCTTTTTCTTTTTTCTACTTTTTCTGTTTCTTTGATCTCTGTTCCAATCCTACAAAAGCGTTAATGGGTCTTTATAAAATCATGAATCATGGTGAGGGAGAGGCATTCATTTTTGTTGCCTATATATAAAACCAAGAAAGAAGGAGTGTGCACAAATGGGAGATATTTCTTATGCAAAGGGTTTGGTGGTGGATTTTTCTCACTCTGGATCTTAAAGCAATTTAGTGATTTATTTTTTCAGAAAAAAAAAATACTTGGGGTAGGTGAGTGAGAAGAACTCCATCACCCATCATAAAGAAAATGTCTATTTTCATTTCCTCAAATTAAATAGTAAATGAAAAATGATTGTCTCAGAACATTTCTTCTATATAAATGAAAAAGGTTATCTTTCATTAGAGGTTACTGTAATAGTAAAAACAACCAAAAGAAAAAACACACCTTTTCTCTCTCACATTAGTCAACATGATTATCATGTACATTATTCACTAGATGCCTTATCAAGTATTTTTAATTTTAGTGGCTAACCATATCATTGGTGAAGAGGTTCATTAGTGTGGGCGCAACCAAAATTAGGTCCAGTGAGACACGAATCATTTATCTTCATTGCATTTTTTATTACAACGAATATATTCCTTATAGAATTTAAGAACTTGCCAAACTCTCTTTCATCGCACAAAAATAAAAAAGCTTTAGCAAAAAAGTGCTTTAAAAACACTTTCTTTTTTTAATTATAAAGCACACGTCTTTCTATTTCACTGCTGAGTCAAACGTTCATACTCGATTTTTTTCTTCCCCCAGTACCGTTTTTTCCCAACTTGTAAAAGACAATAATCCAGCTTCTCCATGTCCAATGATTTCCCTCCAACCCAAATCTGGACCACATGTTACATTCTCTCTCTATATTTATACATCTAAAATGAACAATTATTTGTCTAAATACTTAGTTACAAAGTCATTTAGTTGAAGTGGAACCTAATTCCAACAGATCATGTTCTTCGTACAGTTGTTTATGTTTTTTTGGCGTTCTTCATTATGATTTGTCGGTGAGATTTTTACGTTGTTTACAATTTATGTGTCGTTTTTTTTTTCACCTCATTTATAGCAGGTTGAATTTTGTGAAGCAGATCTATTATCCACATCACATGAAAGCAACCCCTGATAGCTTTCATCAAAATTTAAAATTGGACGCGGAAAAAAAAATGGTAGATGGTTATCGTAATATTTTTTTCTCCTCTTCTTATCTTTTCCATCGTGTATACAGCATGTAGCATATTTATATTACATAACGTAGCATTCAGAGACATTAAAAAATGAAAAAAAAAATTATTAAAAATTGCATAAAATAATCGGAAAGCGAAAGAAAGAGAAGAATGTAGTAAAAGATTGATGAAAAATGAAGAAACATATATCGGAAAAAACGAAGCGAAAGTGATTTAAAATTAGAATTAACCTATTAAACTTTGAAACGGTATGAATGATATAACAAGATTGACATAGTGAAGGAGTGAAAGGTCCCATTTTAAAAATATTTGTAAAAACATAATAAATGACAATAATTGTATACGGAGGCTGTTTTGTCGTGTAACGAAAAGGTAGGTTTTTCATTACTCTCACACTACTTTGTTTCACTATAGTCCAAACTAAGCGTTCTCGCATCGTAGCACCACTGACTGTCCCATTTGTTGTGGTAAAACCACTAATTTAATATTTCCTTTTCCGGCTACTTTGAGTTCATCATAGATAGGAACTATTTATAATTTAGGTTAGATAATTTTTTTCTTCCTTGTTTCCATTATATTTTTCTAATTTTATTTAACTATTTTGAATTGTTTTACTTTGATCTCGTTGTTAACGTCGTATTTTATTCTTATCAACAAGTAAACTTTAAGTTATTAAATGATTGAATTATTTATAATATCTCGTGTCATTCTTCTAATATCATTATTATCAATTTAACACGATAAATTATTGATTTTATTTTAAGAAAATTAAACTAAATATTGATAGCAAATAATAGGATAAAATTAAAAAAATTACCATAATATAGTGAAACCAGAGAAAAGAATATTTAATCTAACTTAATCTTATGATATTCTTATAAAAATCCTAAAATGTAAATTTAATTATTTTTTTGAAAGATGAAATGTGAGTTTTAACCTATAGTATGAAATTTATATTTTATTTTCGTTTTCATTGACTGTTAAATATATTAGTATACGAAATATACTTATATTCACTTAAATATTTATTAAATAGTTCCTTATAAAATGAAATTAATTAAAAAAATTGATATGAAAAAGACACATATGGTCTTATTTTCATGTCAAATAATAGTAAAGAAACTTTAAATGAAATTTAAAACAAAATGTTATTTTAATAATTTAATATTATTTTTATTATTTCGTATCTAATTTTTAAAACCAGGTATTATTTTATTCCATCAATGTAAATATTTATACTCTATCACAGCTACAAAATTATTCATAGGGACAATATTATAACAAGGTCACATTTTAATCTAGCTTTGACGTAGTTATAAAAATATAATGAATTTTTTAATTGCATGGCTTTTTGTGATGATATATAATCTTAACAAAGGAATCAAAGGGGAAATTAATAAGAAATTTTAACTTTGGAGACACACTTTGAAAATAAAGAGTCTTGGGGAGCATGTCAAAGTAAGAATGGGAGAAAATGTTCTGCCATGCCTTTTTAAGCTCTTTTTAAAGCTACGACTTTTAAATTATAAATATTTGAAATCATTTATTTAAAACTAGCAAAATCACTTAAATAAATAACGATTTGGAAATTATGTGTAATTGTAAATTACTTGCTAAACTCAACTTTGATCGTACTATATATGTGTTGAGTTTTAAAAACATAGAAAAGGAAGAGTACCATAAAAAGAGAATGTTAAAAATGAATGTGTGATATATAATATAAGGAATAACACAAAATAGAATGAGTATAACATGACAAGATCGTTTGTAACACAACTTGTGAAAAATTATATCACAAAAAATTAATTAATATTAATATTAATTGTTTTCTGTTATATATAGTATAATTATATATTAATAGTACTATATATTAATATTAATTAATTTCTACGTGAATTTTGGTATTGTGAAAAAGGAAAAGAGGAAAAAGAAAAAAGGAATAGTTGAAGAATATCCTACAAACAGATCTTAGACTAAATACTGTCTCAAGAATTTTGATTGTCCAACAACCTCACGTGATGGATGTAGTCAATCTCACCAAGTGGAATAAAAAGTCTTTGTTGATATTTCTAATAATATTTACATATATGTTAAGTAGCTCAATTTAATGTTTTAACGAAGGTTTAATATCTATTTTTATCCTTGTTTTGGGCTTTTTGTTTTAAAAAAGTTCAGTAAGAACTTATATTTCATAAAAAACAGTTCAAAATTGTTCTTTTGACTTATAACGTTAAAAACATAACGGTGTAATTGTCCATCTGGCCAAAAGTGAATGAGGTGTCCAGTTTTGAATGTGGTTGTACTTTTGCTACTGCTTGTGAAATTGTTGTTGTGTGTCATGACTAATTGTAAGGTGGATGAAGTAAAGAAGTTCCCTTCTCCTTCACCATGCCCATCATCTAAGTTTTCTTCACCTTCATCATCACCATAAACCTCCATTCTTATTCTTTTAACACAGATATTATCACATCTCACCTGTACAAATAGAAAAACAACAACCCATTACCCATTTCTTCATCCCGAACCCACAATCAACACACCATTCCAGCACCATCATTTTTCAAGTTCATCGCATACACAATAACACTCTCGAAAAACACACGGTCGTCATCCAAAATCTACATTCTCTTTCCCTTTCTCCTCTATCCATTCACGCATAGAGATTACAAAAAACAAAGGAGAGTCATCATTCTACCACCACCCAACACATTAAAGTTGGAATCACAAAGCAATTAAAAACAGGGACCAAGGTAAAGAGAAATCCCAAATTGCAAGATAATGAACACCAAAACCTAAACCGCGAAATCAACCCAAGAAAAGGAAACTCAATTCTCAAACAAAGAAAAGAACCCCAAAACGTAAAAATCAATCCTAATTCAAAACCCTAATATGAAATTCCTAAAATTTACAAGATCTGAAACACAAGAAAAGGAAACCCCAAAACGCTGCAATATGAAATTTCCTTCTTGCGAAACACTCTCGAATCAGAACGAAAAGGGAGGAGAAACCCTATGTTGCGTCTTCAAGTTGGAGATTTTCACAACACTGACCTGACCTATGTTGCGTTTTCAAGGAATCACCAAGCCACCTTCAATTGAAGACCACTTTCACCATATTCTTAAACCTTGCTCATGTCATTCAACTTTTTTTTTAATTTACACTTTTAATTATATCAAACGTGCCACGTATTGCAAAAACTATACACATCATTCACTTTTGGCCACAAAGACAATTGTACCGTTAATTTTTTTTTTAACAGATAGGACCACTTTGAACAAAAAACCCAAAACTATGGACCAAAATAGGTATTAAAGTTAATTTAGGCTTGATTGGAGAACAAAAATCATATATTAGGAAAAAAATATTTGTTAATTTTTGTTTTGATTTATGGAATTGAGGTCAAGTCTTTTCCACTTAACAATCTTCAAAATTTAAATACGAATTAAGGTTCTTCATTTACTTTATATTGGTTGTTTGTTTGAACTAAGAGTTACTTGCATAATACACTCTAATGCTAAAGTTAGTAAGGATCACATAGTATTAGCAATAAATGTGTAATGAATGTAATCAACCTACCACAATATCACAAACTTTAATTTATAGATTTCAAAATTGGTTTCAAGCTAGCACTTAGAATGATTTGACTTAGACTTAATATAATCATTCTTAGTATTAACATCAATTTAGTTCAAAAGTTCAACTACCCGACTGGTTCCTATAAGGTCGTAAAGTGGTCAATTATCTAATTTTTAGGCTAACCAAACGATCATATTATATATACGTCTCCTAAACTCGAACGTATCTTCAAAGTGTGATATGTAAAAGGGTTTGTAAAGTTGAAGAATTTTCCCTCCGTTTTGAGGAAAGAAAACAAATTTGTGTAACTATTCGATCTCAACCGATTAACCACGTTGGCAGTTATTTCGTAACCGTGCGATTATCAAAAATTGTAACCGATGAAAGTGGAAGTACCCGTTGAAATAAAAGGTTGAAACCTATGAATCATTGGATTGTGCTGATTTCTAAGAGCTGAGATTTGTTTGCCTTGGCATCTCTTTTAGCTATAAACAGGAGGTACGATCACTATCATTTTCACACTTGCTATCTACCTTGTCATTTTTACTACCTAGCGTTATATAACTTTATTGAGAAAATGAAGATTATGAATCTAACACTAGTTATTTGAAGTGAATCCAACACGGAAACTGACTATATTGAATTTTGTGTCTAGCTTGTTATTTTATTTTGATTTGAGGCGAAAGTTTGGAAAGAGATTTAATATTGAGAAAGTGGGAGCACTAATTGAAGAATCACAATCTCAGGCACCATCACGTGGGTAGTGAAACTAACCATTGATTCTTCTTAAAAATTAAGAAGAAAAAGGATATCCTTCAAGATTCTTATTCACGTGTTTACAGATCCATGTGAGTTGGTTTCGAATTAAGATCGAGATTCTTATCAACTTATTTATTAAGGCTGTTTATAAACCAGAAGAAAGAGTTGAATAATAAATTACCATTTATTCAATGTTCAGAATTATAGTAATCTTTAGTACTATATCCTATGACATAGCATCAGGATTGTTTGTCATGTTCTACTTTTTTTTTTTAAAAAAAATATGTCTTATCATGATACTTGACTAATAAGAAACAATATTAATATGGAAATATATGTTAATTTAATTTATTGGAAGTATTATATAAAGTGTGATGTATGACTCTGCTTTAACTTCCCATTACATTAATAATATATCATAAATATATGTGATTTAGATGATAAATGACGTCATAATATTTACTTTTCATCAATGCTTTGGTGGTAGTCAAATTGATTTTTGAGAAGGGCAAAAGTAGAAAAACATTTTTCCAAAATATCGAAAAATCCAAACTTTATACTGGTAGCGGGTGGCATAATTTTCATTCTTTATTATGAAAACGACAATCTTGGAATATTATCTTTTATATAATAAATCAATCTTTAAGAATGTTTACTAAAAGAGAATGAAAAAATAAATAAATCATTCTAAGAAACAAATACATCCCAAACTCTTGTGACATCTGAGCATTAAGAAATAATCACCTTCAAACGAACAATTAGACAGAAGTTATAAACAAAGTTATAGTGATTAAGCTAAAGAGAAGATTAAAGCATGTTGAATGGATGATATATTAAAATTACATTGTTCTTTATATTTTCTCAATTAAATATAATATAACACGAAATC
Source organism: Vigna umbellata (assembly GCF_018835915.1). The sequence continues at coordinate 99,423 of NW_025904300.1, read as the reverse complement.
ATAATTTTTTTTTAAAAAAAGTAAACATTTGATATTGAAGAATTAAATGATTAATTTATCCAACTTAGAAGATTAAAATCATATTTAAACATTTAATAAAATTAAAAATTATATCAATTAATCAAATTTACAAAATGTTAATAAAGTACCATTTGTCACATAATTAATGTTATCAATGTGATCTAATTGTAAGAATTAAAAATAGTATTTCCTAAAATCTTTATAACTAAAACGTTTTTTAAAATTGAAATATTAACAAAAATAATAGAGGATTATTTAAGTCATCTTTAAATTTATAAGTATAGTTTTTAAAATCTGACCTATTTAATAAATAAATGTATAAAATCCTAATTTTCAAACAAACAGCAAACAAACAAGCAATTAAAAGAACATGGGCATAGGTGATGTAAGATAAGACCCTCACAACAACTCTTGAGAAAATTCTGCCTGCAATTTACATGTTTTCCACCTGCATCCCATACTTTTGAAATGTCAATAGTATCCTTTTCGAAATCAATTCAGACAATGGTGTGTCGGAGTGTTTTGAAGTCTGTGGTGGTGGTAAGCGGATGGTGATGCTCATGGGGTGCAGAAAGAAGTTACCCAACTCTTACCAACCACACCACTTCCCAGGGGTCATTGTCAAGAGATCATTTAGGGTTAACAAAAGTTCACATAGGATGCAAAATAGGAGAAAATTAAAACTTTTATTTTTCATTAGAAAAATAGTTATTACATAAACAAATAATATTAAGATACTTGGTTTTGTATTTATTTTACAAATTAAATATTTGAATAAATATATTATATAGAGATTAATGGGAAGGATAATGATATTTTGACAATATTTTTTTGACAGCATTTTAACATTATCTACGTGTCATTTTTTGATTAATCTAAAATTACTTCATAATTAATAATAATCATCATAAATATTGATATGGACCAATCAGAAAATAATACATAAATAATGTTAAAATATTGTAAAAAAAATGTTATAGAAAATAGATTTAATGTCTCAATAAGTCCCTATTTTTGTTCAGAATTTGAAATAGGTCCCTTTATTTTTTGGCGTCTCAATTAGGTCCTTATTTTTGTTAATTTAATGCAAATAAATCCTTTTCGTCAATTTCATCAAACGGCGTTAATGAATGTGTGACGTGGCCTGAGGACAGTATTGACACGTGTAAGGCCACGTCATACATTCATTAACGCCGTTTGATGAAATTGACGGAAATGATTTATTTGTATCAAATTAACAAAAATAAAGACCTAATTGAGACACCAAAAAATAAAGGGACCTATTTCAAATTCTGAACAAAAATAGGGACCTGAGACGTTAAGCCTAGAAAATATTGTTATCCTAATTGAAATAATCATGAATAATCATGAAGGGTTTGTCGGTCCCAATTCAAAAGTGGCGGCCATGAGCTTCTCTTGTTATTGAATACAGAGCTGAGTTGTCAAGGTCATGGTCATGCAAATTCAGAATTTGCTGCTTGCAGCTAAAGACATGGAAATTTACATGTTAATTTCGTTTTCATATGTTGTTGAGTGTCTGTATCTGGTTCCATCTGTCTCCCTTGCTTTCTTGTCTAAAGGCAGGGAGAACGTTTTTCTTTTATATATGTTGCACGATATTACTTTTAAGACATTTAATTTTCTTTTTCATTGCATTTGTATGATTTAAAATAAGCATTAATGTTTACATTCAGTAAAAAAATATTAAAATGTATTCTAATTTTAAATATAATATTATTTTTAATATTTTATTATTTAATTTATTTTGAATTTATTAGTGATGTTAATATTTAATTATGTATTTATTATTTTATATAATATTTTAAATTTTATCATTATTATGTGAAAGTTGTTCAGGAAAACTTCATAAAAAATGTTTCATTTTACAAATTTTTATTTTGAATTTCAAATGAAAATTTTGTTACTATATTTTTACATGTAATTTTAAATTTTAAATTAAAACCTGGTTATCATATATTTTGAATTTCAAGTTTCTATCGTGAATCTTAATTTAAAAAAGTTAAAATTTAAATGATTAAGTTAAATTTCCATTCGAAGCACAGTTTTCTTTTTCAAATAATTATAAATAAATTTTGTTTTTTTATAACGAATGAAATATTTTAAGGAAATAACAATGTTTGTTTTTATTTCTTATTCTTACAATAATTATTAGTAATTAAATGAGTTGGTTGTTATTAATAAATACACATAGGCATGTGTATAACAATGAAACTATGAAGATGATGAGTTTGTTAATAGATATGAAAATGTATAAAAACATATAGTGGTTCTAATTGATCACCAACATATTACTTAGTGTGTGGATGGATACAAATATGAGTGATAGTTTAGTATTAGGAACTTAATATGGAATCATGTTTATGGAGGAATGTATGTATTGGTGTAATTCCAAGAATCTTGTAGGGAGTTTATATGATGATGTTTTTTAATGTATGCATTGATGTATGGATTCAAACAAGCAAATATCATGAACTCTAATAACCATTCACACACATGTAGAATAAAATGGATTATGTGATGAGTATCGTAGAAGATCCTAGTTTGAAGGCAAGATAATGACCTCAAACGTGAGGGATTAACCTTGTGAATGGTAGGCTGAAATTCATTGACAATGACTCTGTAACAGAGACCACCATAAATGCATGTCTCAGGTTATGACATTAAATGTATGTATTCATATAATTGAGTATAGAGAGTATATAATTTTATGTTTGATTCTTTTTATGAATGTTCAAAAAAGGCTATTACATGATGAAAACAGTTTAATTGTTATTTGTATATTTCTTTTATAAGCTAGATTACCCTTTCTTGTGCTTATGCTTCTTGTGTTTGTGGTTTTTCTTTTGCAGTGATCACCTTTATCAATATGAGCAAATGAGCAAATAGATGTGAGGCTTAAGAGGAAGATGTTGATGTAGCTGTATAAATATAAAATCGTGAAAGCTAGGTTTAGCTTTGAAAACTTTGTGATTTTATAGTGAACTTTTAGTCTTTTGAAATTGTTGATGTAAAACCTTATGCTAGTATGGTTATTACGAATAACTATAAGGGTGTTACTCTCTCCACCACCACAACTTGCTTCCTCCACCACCCCATTCCTCTTTTACCCTTTTCTTTATTTTTTAATTCCTATTTTATCCTTATTAAAATTTTAGGGTTAATATTATATAAAATCTTACGTACATTCATTCTCTTTATCATTCTTCCCTCTTTCTTTTTATTATTTTTCCCAGGTTCTCTCTTACGTTCCACTATCTTTGGATTGTCTCTCATGTTCCACTTCTTCTTCTCTTTTATAGAATTGTGACGTGAGAGTGTGATGGACTTTGTGTTTAGTAAGATTGAAAATGGGGAAAGCAATTCATCTTCAGCTGTGACTGTGGTGCTGCTTCAAGGTGCTGGTTCAAAGGCGTGAGAGGGCGTGAAGGTGCGTAATAAAACCCTAAAATATAAATCGTATAATCTTTAAACGGATGTGAGCATCCGTCAACGGATGTGAGCATCCGTCAACGGATGTCAACATCCGTTTAAGGGAAAACGGATGTCAACATCCGTTTAAGGGAAAACGGATGTCAACATCCGTTTAAGGGAAAACGGATGTCCACATCCATCCGTTTTCCCTTAATCCGTTTTCCCTTAAACGGATGCTCACATCCGTTTTCTCTTAAACGGATGCTCACATCCGTTTAAAGATTATGGTTTATATTTTACAGTTTTTTTATATTAATTTTGAAGATATTTAAATAATATAATTTATATTTTTTGATATATTATTTTTGAATATATTTTGATGTATTTTTAATGTATTTTTGAGGATCTTTATTCTTATTAGTATATATTTAGATTTTTTTTTATTTTGCACGTTATATATAGTTAGGGTTTTTGTATAATATATATTTTTATATATGACTTTTTGTATTCTTTAATAATTTTATAATTATATAAAAAGTTATTTATTAGTTTAATTATAAAAGTAAATAATTAGGATTAAAAAGGAAAAAGGTTATTTTTGTAATTATAAAAGGTTAGTTTTGTAATTCAAAAAATATGTAATAGAAATTGGGGAGGTGGAGGGAAGAATTGGGGAGGTGGAGGGAGAAAATGTGGTGGTGGAGGGAGTAACACCCTAACTATAACAGTATAGTTATGTGTTTGTCTATGTGTTTATGGATTATCAGTTATATGAAATTTTATTAATTTAATAGTATTGTACTATTAAATGGAATGTTATAATTTATAATTTTATGAATTAATTACTTAATAATTAGTTACCTTTTAGTTTCATTTCATATGTTTTTTTAAAATTAAATTAAAGATAATCTTATAATTCATTATATTAACTAATTAATATGATATTTGTTAGCTGTAAATCAACTTTACAAAAGAAATCAACAGCTCCCTTTATTTTCTATTCTCATCCCCTAGAACAAAACCCATCATGTGATAGCATAATAAATTGAAAATAATGATTTCAAGTAAAAGATGAATGAAAGTCATTATAATATATAATAAATTGAATGCTAAATAAATTTAGAGCTCCATCCTTTTTATTATTTAATAAGTATTTTTATTTAAAAAAATTTAAGTTAAACTCATTTAAAAGTTTAAAAATAAAACATTATACTTTTCAAGTGAAGTGAATTTTGAAATGAATATATTTCATATAAACTACTTTGAGTGTTCAATTAAAATCTTTACACAAAACTATTATGCAAACTTGTTATGATAATTAAAAAAATATTAAAGATAAAGCAACATAAAAAAAGAAACAAACAATAAAATATTCACTCGATCAAAATTTTACAAAATATCAACAAAACTTTCAAAGTGGCTAAAAGGTTGGGTTCTCGCTTTGCAAAATTATTAGTTGCTCCATCCCAATATTCTACAGTGAAAATCATAAAAAGGGCCAATTAGATGTTCATAAATAGCTAAACCAATTTCACTTCTATAATAAAATGGATTTAAAATGGGTACATGAAAGAGTATAGTATTGTATAGTCCAATAAGTGGAAAAAAAAATTAGTGTAAGTGTTTTTATGGAGTTTTTTTTTTTATAAAGTAAATGAGAAAAACAATGCCACTAATCAATGATACATAAAATCACGTGCCATTTTAGAATTATCAGTATAAAAATCGCTTAGAATGTCGAATATTTTGGATTTTTAACAGTGAATTCGCAAACAACATTATATCAGGAGACGTTAAATTTACGTCGAATTTAAAAAATTCGACGTTAAATTAACGTCGAATTTTGTTAATATACGACGTTAACTTAACATTGAATTTTGTCAATATTGAACGTTAATAAATTTTTTTTTTGTTTTTTTTAATTAATTGTGATATTTTTTACAACTCTACGAGACCTGAAAAGCAAAAAAAACAACAAATTTCAGTTTTTGGTATTTTATAAAGCATGAACTATGAACATGTAGTGTAGTATCAACAACAAACAATAATAACCAACAACAAACAAATTCAATCAAACAACAACAACAAACAAGTTCAATCAAACAACAACAACAACAAACAAGTTCAATCAAACAACAACAACAACAAACAAGTTCAATCAAACAACAACAACAAACAAGTTCAACAAAAAAAATAACAAACAAGTTCAACAAATAAGTTCTTCAAAACGAAAACTAACCTTCAAAAGGTGGGTTCGTTAGAATAAATTTTGGTCACACTGAGAGAGAAAACAGAATGCTCCTATGAAGGACAAGAGCACGAAAACAATCGGTTAAAACAAACAAAAATCATACATAAAGTAATTAATTAACATGCATTTGTATCAAATAAAAGAAAGATTACATGTGATGCTCGTAAAACTTCGTTCAAGAAAAGTTTGAGAAGAGAATAGGGTATTGCGCGCTAAGATAAAGTGAATGAATTTTCAATCTCCCGCTCAAAATTTAATTGAATTCACTAACCTTTTGACATCGAATTTAAAAGTCATTTGACGTTTTATATCCTTTTACGTCAAATTACAATTCTAAACGACGTTTGATAATTGCATTTATTTGCAAAAATGTCACCGCTCATTTTTAACGTTGGTTATTCAGTGGTTTGATGTTGAATGCGTGATGTTATACACTGTTTTTGTACTAGTGAATCCACCTGAAGCAGGATAGAAGAATAAAAGTAGTAAGATAAGAGCGACAGAGCAAGAAAATAGGCTAAAAAAAGGAGGAATAATCAAGAAGAAGAATCATACCCACATCATACCCTCTTTTAATGTTGAAAATCCTTTAAAAGTACATTATGTTTTTGGGGCCTCGTGCTTTTTCTCCCTCCTTAAATTTCCTGATCAACCTCCATGTGTCTCTTGCCTGTAACAAACTTTCTCACATTTTTACTTGTTACAATTCCCTTCCCTTTCAAATCAACCTTGTCCTCAAGGTTGAACTGAGGATAATGTTGCTCAATGAAGAACAAATCTTCCCACGTATCTTCATTAGGTTTTCATAATTCCCATTGAATCTATTGAGTTAGCCATACACTTTACAAGTTTCTAGCGATTCACATGACATTTTCAAATGATACAAATCTTAGATAAGAATCTACAATGCACTAGAACGCCCTTGTTGACGGTCCTTTACTCCGACAACATCTAGTGTTCCTCAAACAATGTGATATCTCACACCAGGTAAATCCTTAACTCTCCCCTCTCTTACTAGAACTACAAAATGTTCTTGTAAATTATGGCCAATACCGGGTATATAAGCAGTAATTTCAAATCCAGAGGTTAAGCGTACTCTGGCAACTTTACGTAAGGCAGAGTTTGGTTTTTTGGGTGTAATAGTGAAAAAGTTGACAGATAAGTCACCCTTACTGCCACTCTACAGAACCGTACATGAGATTTTCACTTCATATGGCTCCTCGTTCAATTTTTTTTGAAGTCATTGGATCCGTTTCCTAGTTCGGTTTGAGAATCTCTCCCCTTCTTCTATTCCGTTCAGAAGAGTAACTAGGACCAATTCAGTCATATTTTCATGTTCCAATTGAACACTTTCCTTTTTATTATTCTCAAAGAAGAATATTTTTTCTTTCTTTTTACCAAACATATGTGGATCCAATCACGATCTTCTAATTCTAATAAGAACAAGAAATCTTTCGCGATCAATCTTTTTGCCCCATTCTTCAATAATCAGAAAGATCTTTTTCAATCAAGTTTGAATTTTTTCGTTTGGAATCAGGACTCTTCTACTGCATTTTTATTTACTTTCTTTTTTTCTTTTCTTTCATCATTCCTTAACTCCCACAAGGTTTGGTCCTGTAGAATCTGACTCATTTCATCATTGAGCGAAAAGTATGAAAAAAATCAGATCGATTTTTCGATCAAAAGTACTATGTGAAATCCTCGATTTTTTCCTCTTTCACTATCCCTATCTCGTAAGTAGAGCGTTTGAATCAATAGAGAACCCTTTCTCTTGTATCTGGATGAATCGATATTATTACATTCCAATTCCTTCCCGATACCTCGGAACCGAATTGAATCCTAATAATTGTTGCACTTCCATACCATTCCTGATAATGATTCTTGCATCCAGAACTTGTTGAGGCTAAATAATAGGTCCAAATTTAGTTGTTGTAAGTGGTAATGGTAAATATTGCTTTTGTTGGTTGCCCTGAAACTTCTTGATCAAGGAAATATGGAAAACGAGAAGTATACGAGCCGATTCCGGTACAAGCTTAAAAGGGCCAAAACAATCGCATTCCCAACTTTTGATTCTTTCTAAGGGCAACAAAATGTTGCCTATAAGGTTGTAACTTCACCAATACTAAATCACCCACAGCCAACTAAATGTCTCTCCTCTTTTTATCAGCTTGTAAATTCATATAATTCTAAGCTTTAAGTAAGTTATCCTTGAGTTGCTACAGTAGTTTGTCTCTGCTGATTAAGGTTTCTTGTAGAGATGCAGGATCCTTAGAATGAATCTGATAAGGGTTGATAGAAGGGGTTTCTCTACCAAACATAGCCTTGAAAGGACTCATTGCAATATTGTGATGAAATGAGGAATTATAACAATATTGTGCCCAAACTAACATTGGATACCACGACTTAGGATTCTCATAAACAAAGCATCTTAAATACATCTCAAGACTCTTGTTAAGGACCTCAGTCTGCCTATCACTTTGAGGGTGATAAGAAGAACTCATAGCTAAGGTGGTTCCCTGCACTTTAAACAATTCTTGCCAGAAATAACTAATAAAAACCATGTCTCAATGAAACACAATAGATTTAGGAAATCCATGTATCTTTGCAACATTGTTGATGAATGGATGGGCTGCTGTTAAACTCAACTTTCATGGCAATAAAGTGGCCAAATTTTGAAAGTCTGTATACCACCACCATAATTGTAGGATAGCCATGAGAAGAAGGTAGGTTAGTAATGAAGTCCATTGCAATGTCCTCCCAAATCTGTTTAGAAACAGTTAACGATTGTAGTAAACCTGCAGGCAAAGCTTGATCGATCTTAGCCTACTAACAAATGCTACAATATCTAATGTAGGTTTTAATTCTCGCAATAATTTTAGTCCTGCCTACATGACTCCTGGTCTTGGTATCATGAAGTTCTTCAATTATTTGTTGTCACAAGGAAGATCCTTCTAGAATCATAAGCTTCCTTTTTCTAAATACTAACCCATCCTTAATTTCATACTTAGGATCAAGTTTAACACCTTGAGCATGCTAATTAAGTAGCTCAATAAGTATGTTATCTCTCTTTGTTTTTTCTGCCACTTTGATAAACCAATTGCTAGTAGGTTCAGACTAAGCCATAAACAAGCTCTTGGACAACGCATTAGTAGGAACATTTTCCTTGCTAGGTTTATACTGAATAATGAAGTCATAACCTAGGAATTTAGGTAATCATTATTGTTGTTAAGGTGTCTACAAGGTTTGTTCTAATAATTCTTTAAGGCTCCTCTGATCCATCCTTATAATGAATTTGTGGCCAAGTAAAAAATGTCAAAACTTAGCCAGTTCTTCTGTAATGGCATAGAATTCACTTGCATAGGTAGATTGTTTTTGCATTCTAGGAGATAGCTTCTTTGAGAAATAGGCCACTTGATGTTGTGCTTGACTCAAAATTGTCCCAATACCTAAATTTGAAGCATTTGTCTCGAGAATAAATGGTTCCTTGAAATTAGGAATAACCAATACTGGTGTTGAAGTCATGGCTTGTTTGAGTTGCAGAAAAGCTTTGAAGCTAATTCTGACTAGTGAAAATATATTTTCTTCAACAAATTAGTGAGTGGACCAACCATAGACGCATAGTTCCTTATGAATCTTCTATAGTAACTAGTGAGGCCTAGAAAACCTCTGAGTTGTTTGATGGAAGTAGGTTGTGGCCAACTATTAATAACTTCCAATTTTGAAGTCTCCACAGTAACTCATACTCCAAATAACACATGGCCCAAGTAATCAATTTGGTTGACTCCAAAAGAGCATTTAAAGAGTCGAGCATAGAGTTTTTGTTGTGCGAGAATCTTCAACACAAACTCCAAATGGTATAAATGATCGTGCCATGTAGGGCTATATAACAATATATCATCAAAAAACACCAACACAAATTTCTTCAAAACTCCTTTAAAAACCTCATTCATAACGCTCTCGAATGTGGTTGGGGCATTAGTGAGCCCAAATGGCATAAGCAGCCATTCATAGTGCCCGTGATGTGTTCTGAAAGTAGTTTTGTACCTATCCTTAGGTTAACACAAAATATAGTGATAACTAGATTTTAAGTCCAACTTAGAAAAAACTGGGCTCCAAATAACTCATTAATTAATTCATCAACTGTTGGGATTGGAAAAATATCCTTCATAGTAACAACATTTAATGCCCTATAATTAGTACATACTGTCTATGATCCATCCTTTTTCCTAACCAAGATTATTAGTGAAGAGAAAAGACTTTTACTAGGTTGCATGATACCTTCTTCCAACATACCTTGTACTAATATTTCAATCTCATCCTTCTGACTGTGCAAATATCTATATGGCTTTACTTTGGCTGCCTTAGATCCATCAATTAGGGGAATATCATGATCATGGGAACTAGGTGGTGGCGGGAAAGAGGGTGTCTCAAATACAAATTGATATGTGTGCAATAAAAGGGTCAATTCAGGTTCTACACCAGCTACCAACTTAGCTAATGGAGACTAAAAACTAGGAGATTCCAGAAACTGCATGCTAAAAGCTTCAACAATAGAATAAGTAGAAATCATTCTTTTGACGTGGTGTAATTGAGCCTGAGTGTGAGAATGATCATTCTCGCCATGCAACATTATAAATCGGCCATTATGCAAGAATTTCAGCTACAATGAGTCGTAATCTACAATGTGAGACCCTAGTGTTTTTAACCAATTAGCTCCCAGTATGAGATCAACTCCTGATATAGGTAATAAAATGATAGGTAATTGGAACTTGTTGCCTTGAGCTTGAATATTGAGATCTCTAATCATTCCTTCAACAGTCATATAATTACCATTGCAAACCGTAACCTTAAGTAAGGGTTTTGGTTCAACAAGTAATTTTAGAAAATTGGCCATCCTTGGTTGCAAAAAATATCTGAACTTCCACTATCAGCCAAGAATTTCACTGGCAAGGTATTAATATGGGCAATAAACCTGATAGTCCCCGCACTTGGACTACCTTTCAGAGCATTCAAGACAAATGGGGGGACTTTCAATTCCACTTTCAGGGTTACTATTAGTATCTCCAGTATGAGCATCAAAATTTGTCTCAGATTCAACTTCATCCTCATCAAATTGTAACATAAGCATTTGTCAGCTAGGGCACCTATGATTAAATGTGAACTTATCATCACAAAATTAGCACAAACCTTTTTCACGCCTCAATTGCATTTTAGCAGGAGAAGTTTTCTTAATAGCCCCATTTTTGAGAGGAGGATTATTAGGAGTGGGTAATAAGGAAGGCAAGGAAGACTTATTGGTATGTTTAACAACAGTAGTAGACACTGAATTTGAATGAGGAGTAGTAGGAGGAAGGAGGGGTATATTTATGAACATAATTGTTAGGACAAGAGGAAACTTTTGGTGCATATTTTTCTTCGTACAATTTTGCCAAAGACATAACTTTAATCAAGGTTGTAGGACTCTGAACCATAACATCTCTATGAATATCAGAATTCAAGTCACTCATAAAACAATTTAAAATAGCTTCATTAGAAAGGCCTTTAGATATGTTAATTAGACTCGTGAATTTCAAGTAATAATCTGAAAGTGAACTAAGTTGTTGGAGTTTAAACAATTCACCCATAGGATAATCAAAACGAGAGGGACCAAACTGAGATTCCAAGGCACAAGTAAGATCTGACCAGGAATTCATGGATTCCATGTGTTGAAGCATTTAAAACCAAGGAATGACGTCTTTCTCAAAATACATTGCAATAATTTCTACTCTATCCACATCATGTGTATGATGATAGCGGAAGAACTTCTCAACTTTAAAAATCCATTCCAAAACAGGAGTATGACCATCAAAGTGTGGAAAACCCAGAGAATGTCTCAAATAGAAGAAGTAATAGAAATAATAAAAGAGCTCGAAGTGCCACCATCTGAGTTCATACTACCAACGACCTAACCTTGATTCTGAAGTAACAACTTCATCGTTTTTTGTATTTTCTCAAAAGCGATCTTGATTTACCTACTGACTTGCGTTGTTCTTTCATCACGTTATCAGAGTACTAATATGAATCTGCATAGTTTGAAGCCTCGTACGATCGTTGTTGTCCGCCATTGATGACAATGAAAACACCAATAAAATAATATAATATTGTATATTCTAATAACAGTGACCAAAAACAGTACAATGAAAGTGTTTTTATGGATTTTTTTATATAAAGTAAATGAGAACTAACAATGCCACTAATCAACAATACACAAAGCCACGTGCCGTTCCAGAATTTACCTGAAGTAGGGCAGAAGAATAAAAGCAGTAAGATGAGAGTGACAAAGTAGAGAAAATAGGCTAAAAAAGAGGAACAATCAAGAAGAGGAATCATACCCACATCATGCCCTCTCTCAACGTTAAAAATCCTTTAAAAACACATTCTGTTTTCGGTGCCTCATGTTTTTTCTCCTTTCTTTAATTTTCTGATCAACCTTCACGTATCCCTTGCCCATAACAAACTTTCACATACTTTTACTTGTTCCAATATATTAGTTGAAATAAAGTCAATTTATATATATATATATATATATATATATATATATATATATATATATATACTTTGTTACTATGTAAAAAAAATCAAGTTGTTGTTTTTTATGATGTCCATATATAATAAATGGATAAAAATAAGTAATTTTAATAGGATATATGTCGGTTTAAATTAACTGTAAAACTAAGTTAAGAATATCATAACATCAATTTAATTTCATCTTAACAAATTAAAGATAATTTTGATATTAAATGAATCAAATTTAAAAGAAAAATTATAAAAATTATCTTATTAATCAATTACATTAACAACATAATTATTAGGTTAATGCTAAAAATAAATTTGTTTTTATAATCAAATTAATCGATCAAGTTCATAACATAATCTATTAATCACACAAAAAAATAATTGCTTTTAAAAGATATCATTGCTTTTCATTTGTAAAATGTTTTTTTTTTACAAATTAAAAAACTAAAAAATACAAAATAAAGACTTCTAAGAGCATTTTACTAGATATTTTTATATTTATCAAGATTTAATCAAGAACTCATGTTCTAAAAAATTATTACTTGACATAGGTGTCATTTGTAAAATCAACACTTCAATTCTTTTTTTTTATCCTGTTATCATTCCTTTTTTTTATCTTGCTACTATGAGTGATTTTTGTAAGGCAATTGTGTGTAGCATTGCTATTATGTTTAATATTTGAAGTGTGTTTCAAGATTTTTGTATTGTAGAGTTTAGGATTATTAAAGTGCAATTGTAGTGTTGCAAACTCTTGTTTCTATAGCAAAATTCTAACTTAAGTTGCTAGAAATTGGATGAAGATTCTTAAAGAATTGAACCAGTATTAAATTCATCTTTACATAATCAACATTTGTATAAAATGGCACGATTATAAACGACATTGAATTTACCTTATCAAGATTTGGGCTCTTACTATTGTCCATTTTCTGAACTAAAAAAGATGAAAACATCGTTGCTCTCCATTATCTAAAGCAAAGAGAAAATGGGTCAAAAATAAAAGTTTATGATTCTTTGAGGCTCAGAGTTTTGTTCTTTCTTTAGTATTTGCTTTGCTTCCTAGATGATATCTTTTGTGTTCGTGCACTTATTCTCTTGATCTTCTCTTTAAGGATCTTCTATTTATAGGCTTCCTGAGAAAATATCTGCTAGATATAATGTTCATTTTTTTTTTCTTCGGATCTTCATAGCCTTTTCATAGGTAGCAGTCATAGGTTGAAGTCAACTTGTTAGAATAGACATGATTTTTCAGTACTTTAATCATAGTAGGTTGTATGAACTTTTTAGTGCAACTTTTGATGGTGAGAACATTTCGTGAAAGTCTTTTTTGTTTCTAATGTCGATTTTTGACTGTACATGATGGAACATGTGGATTCTTGAAATAGAAAACTCAAAGAATAGGGTAGATATGCATCCAGACAAATATGTCATTTTTCTTATCACTTTTGTTGTTTTGAATGTCATGCAATTAATACTCTTTAATGCATGTTCAGAACAACTATATATTTTCAAGTTTTCTATTGTTCAGAACAACTATACCAAGTAATTCATAAAGGTTTCGTCGTTAGATGAAAATATCGTTTGGTACAAGGTATCATTTAGTCTATATAAGAAATTTACTAACATTGCTTTGTTTAGTGATCTCTATTTAGTTCAAAAACGCGTTTAAGATAGTGTTACTTAACACATTTGTTTTTGGAGTATTATTTATAGCTTTTAGCACATTTTTCAAAAACATCATTTAACATATTATTTAGCAAGGTATAATGAAAGCTTGTTTAGCAAAAAAAAACACATTATTTTATGAGGGTATAATTTGATAGTGCGTATACTAAGATATCACCGCGTTTACTAAAACCTTTTCTTCAAACATTCAGATATTACAATGTTTTTTCATAAGATGTCTCTCATTATACGATGTTAATTTTATAAAGATAATATTTTTTCAAATGCTCATTTCGTTTATCATTGTTTGATAAACTTTCAAAAATTAAAACATTAGAAAGTCCAGATTTATAGAAGATACTGTATTAAAGCATAGATTGTCTTAACCAATAGATGTTATTTCTTACTTTATCATTAATCATCTTTATATCTTAATTCATATTTGATTTTTATTAAAATTAAATTAAAACTATTATTACAATTTATTATATTAGTTAATTAATTTTTTTTTGAAAAATTTCATTTAAATTATTGTGTCATCACATTAGTCAAATAATTTAAATTTATAAAAAAAAGTTAGTAATTCATACTAAATATATACAATTAAATCAATTACTAAAATTAGTTACTTTATCATTAGTATTTACATCTTCGTTCATATTTATTTTTAGTATAATTAAATTAAAATTACTATTATAATTTATTATAGTATTTAATTACTTGTACATTTGTCCGGTGTGTCTTTATTGCTCGTGGCTGTCTGGGACGCTTGCTCTTCTCCAATTGTTGTTGTTCCTACTCGCCAAAGGAGGGGAGGTACCTGCAAAGATACTCCGACGCTCAAGTCAGATGTGAATTATGGAGCCTTAGCTCTCAAGGGAATGATTATGATACTACTCTGAAATATTATTCAGGGTCTCTAGAGCATAAAGAGAACGTACCTGGACCAAAACGTACCTGGACCTTGGCCCTATTACTGTATTTATAAGCAAAATAAGAAATAACCACCTTACCTAAAAATGTGGTTAGTGGTTTTATAAATATCTTAACTGTTTAAGATATTTTATGTAATAAATATAAGATAAAATATCTTACTATATAACAGCATTAAATCCATTGCTAAAATTAGTTTCTTTATCTTTAATCATATTTATATATCAATTCATATTTACTTTTATTAAAATTAAATCGATTATTACAATTTCTTATGTTAGTTAATTACTAATTTTTTTATAAAATTTTTTCATTTTTATTAGAGTGTTATCGTCTAAAGTCATATAATTTAAATCTATAATAGGAAATTATTAACTTATATTAAATATATAAAATTAATTCAATTACTAAACATTTTAATTCAAATTTTCAACTTTAAATTAGTTTTTTAGTTAGCTATTCTATTTTAATTAATTTACGATTTTTATTTTATTTCCTTATAAAAATATTAGTAAAATAAAGTAAAATGATAAAAAAATATAAAATTATATTAATATTTAATTATTCTTTAAATTTATATAATTTCACAAAATAATATTATTAATACATATGTTACATTTTCAATTTTTTACTTTATCATTAAACATCTTTATATCTTAATTTATATTTTTTATTAAAATTAAATTAAAACTAATATTATAATTTATTATATGATTTCAAAATTATTATATTATTAATTGAAATTTAAAAATTATTAAGTTTTAGCTTAAAGTATTAAATATAAATTGAAATTAAAACTATTATTACAATTTATTATATTAGTTCATTATTTCTTTTTGGTTGAAATTAAATTTTAGCTTAAATTATTTATTATAAATTAAATTAAAAAATATTATTACAATTTATTATATTAGTTAATTACTTCTTTTTGGTTAAAAATTTCAGTTACATAATAGTGTCATTGCATCAAATGAAATAATTTAAATTTATAATAGGAAATTGGTAATTTAAAGTAAATACATAACATTAAATTAATTACTAAAATGAGTTATTTTATATTAGTCATCTTTATAACTGAATTCATATTTATTTTTATTAAAATTAAATTAAAACTACTCATTAACTGAAATTATTATTATTAGCATAATTAATAATTATAATATATAAATTAATATATTAATTATTTATAAAAGAATATCTTTTATAACTTTTTGTATGAGTTAATGAAAGAGTGTCAGGTGTTAGAAATACACATACAGGTCAACTTGTGGAATGATAATATCATACAGGTCAACTTGTGAAGTGTGTTTAAATTTTTTCTTTTAGTTAGTTTTGTGTTTTGTTTGTTTGACGTTTGAAAAGTTTTTATTTTTTTGACTGTTTAAATTGTATTAATTATAGATTTATTAAGTGAAATTATTATAATTATTATAATTATTATAATAAATAATTAATAATGTATAATATAAATAAATTAATGAAGTATAAGATAATATCTTTTAATTATTTTTTTAAATAATGAGAGAGTAACATGTGTTAGAAACAGATATTATTAAATGTTAACATCATATCTAATCACATGTCAACTTGTAGAGTGTGTTTAAATTTATTCTTTTAGTATATACATACATATACTTATATTTTTAGTCCATATGCTACAGTTATCATGTCTTCAGCAGGTTAATTTGTCACGACTAAAATACTCTTAGAATTTGAGTGGTTTTTTTCTTAAATATCATTTATTATTTTTTAATTAAAATAAATTATTTTTTATAATATGTGAATATAAACACTTACTATAATCTATAAAAACAACTAACTTTTGGAAATTAATTTTTATTGTGCGAAAATATACCATATCTTTTATCTAATATAATTTTGCCTTACCAGTGTTCAATTAAAATTTATTCTGTAATTACTCTAATAATTTTCTTTACTGTTAAGACTTCAATATGGTATTAAAAGCTTAAATGTTTTTTGAAAAATTGTTAGAAAAAAACAGAGAAAAATTACACATAATTCTATAAAATGACTTTTAATATTTATTTTTTACCTACACCTTCTATTTTTTATTCTAAGTAAATTGTAATATGAATATTCTAAAAGTGTTAGACTTACCTTATAACTCAAATACCATGGGATATAGTAGAATAGGAGTTTTGAGGTATTATAAAAGACCACTTCATCGGCAACACATTGCAGAAGCTGATACAAGAGTTTGAATCATTTGCTACACTCAGAAATAAAACAGTGATGTTGATAAGGCAAAAATTGCACATTTATAAGGCATTGGAAGTGATGTCTAAGACAATATATTCCTCAAACTTAGGACTACATTGGTAGGAGAAAAAACTCTTTAAACATAGTTGAAACAACCTCAAATTGTGTCCAATCTCAAACTTTAGAAAGATTGATAATTTGCATATTCATATACTCTTGTTGTCACGTAAGTGGTGCAAATATAGAATCCATATCCACTGAGGTCAGTTTTTTGCTTTTTACAGTTAATACAGTTGCAGCATATACCTTAGGAATACTCTATTGAAAACTGTGTTCTTTTTCACTTTAGCATTTATTCTGATATAGCAGAAACATATGTCTAATATTATATGAAAAAAGAAATTTTCGGATCTCACAATCTCACAAATCAAGGTATCTAAAATCCCAGTAGTACTTGCTAAAAGATACTTTTTATTGATCCAATTTAATATATAAAAGGTCTTTATGTGGGAGTGGAAGAAGATGCAGAGTCTGTGAGATATTGAAATTCCAGAGGAACAATAGAGACTTCTGTAGCTTATACGTCATGATATATAGAAACTTATGTAAATAAACCATTTTATTAGTTTACTATTTTTCTTTATTTTTGTTGTTGTTGTATATTATCTTTTATTCGTCATATATTTAGTTTTCTTCACCATTTTAAATATCAGATTGCACCAGTAATGATTTCACTTGTTTGTATATAAAGTAGTTTGTTAAAAAAGTCCATGAAAATTACTCTAAAACAAAAATTTTTGTATTTTTAGTTTAGCTTAAACAATGAAAATAAATAAAAATGTATATTTAAAATAATCAATTATTATTAGTTTTTCTAATGAAGGGTATAATTTAGTAATATATATATATATATATATATATTTAGTTTTCTTCACCATTTTAAATATCAGATTGCACCAGTAATGATTTCACTTGTTTGTATATAAAGTAGTTTGTTAAAAAAGTCCATGAAAATTACTCTAAAACAAAAATTTTTGTATTTTTAGTTTAGCTTAAACAATGAAAATAAATAAAAATGTATATTTAAAATAATCAATTATTATTAGTTTTTCTAATGAAGGGTATAATTTAGTAATATATATATATATATATATATATATATATATTGTATACCTTAATTCATTATAACTTTATATGCATAATTTAACAAATACACATTTAATTACTATAGATTTAATCAGGTTTGAACCATTTTTTTTATCAATTCAACTACTAACTCCCTTTTAAAAACTTTGGTTCTCTTTCTTTCCTTCCTTCAGAAATTTTAATCGATATTTTTGTCAATCAATTATTTTCGTTGACCAAACATTTTTTATCTCTCTAGGAGTAATAGATTGTGATATTTTCAATTGTTTTTACACCTAATCTTCTATCTTAAATTATCTAATACTCGTATATGTAGTGGGTTAAAATTTTATAAGATTATGGACCACTTCAGATTCATATAACATTATTTATTTATTTATATAAATATTTGTTCACTGGAAAAGTTTCATTTAATGTTTATAAGCATAAAATAAAAATTATTTAAATTAAAACATTTATGATATGTTATAAAAATTATGATAACAAATTATAAACGACAAGAGTTTCAAAAGGATAAAATTGGTTCACAAAGATGAAAAGAAACTTTTTAAAGATAAATTAATCTAATAAATAAGATAGAAGATGACAAACATAGTACCATAATTTACCAAAGGTAAAAATTTTTTCCAATTAGGTGGACAATAAAAAAAAAAATTCACTTTCCCAAAAAATTGGAACCCTAACCAATATATGTAAATAAACTTATCAAATTATAGCATATACAAAGTCCTGAACGCAATATTGAATCCACCCACCATCTTAGACTTCCCAATTCTCTTATCATCCATTACCAGTTGAGAAACTGCAAAGAAAGTATCTTTCTTTCTTCTCACACTCATCACCTTCCCAATTCATTATTGTCAGCAACAACCTTTTATGACACAAGAAAACCCTAAAACCATACCCTCTTACCCTAATCACTTTAATTTTTAATTTATTGAATTTTTTCTTTTGGTTTCTTGATTTCTTCAATGGCGACGGATGCTAGGGCGAAGTTCCAGAACGCAGATTTCCGCCCCGATTTTCACGCGGACCTAAAGGTGTCAACTCACGACGGTCTCCACTTCTGGCAGTTCATGATAGCCGGATCTGTTGCCGGCTGTGTCGAGCACATGGCGATGTTTCCCGTTGACACCGTTAAGACCCGCATGCAGGCCTTGGGTTCATGCCCGGTCAAAACCGGCACTGTCCGTCAGGCCCTGAAGTCTATTCTCCAATCTGAGGGACCATCCGCCCTTTACCGAGGAATAGGCGCAATGGGCCTTGGCGCTGGCCCGGCCCATGCCGTCTATTTCTCTGTCTACGAGACCTGCAAGAAGCGTTTATCAGAGGGGAACCCTAACAACGCTGCCGCACACGCGGCCTCTGGTGTCTGCGCCACCGTGGCCAGCGATGCCGTGTTTACGCCGATGGACATGGTGAAGCAGAGGCTGCAGCTGGGGAATAGTGGGTACAAGGGGGTTTGGGATTGTGTGAGAAGGGTTATGAGCGAGGAAGGGTTTCGAGCGTTCTACGCCTCTTATAGGACTACTGTGTTGATGAACGCCCCTTTCACAGCTGTGCATTTCACGACCTATGAGGCCGCAAAACGTGGTCTCATGGAGGTCTCGCCCGAGAGTGTTGATGATGAACGGTTAATTGTGCATGCCACTGCCGGTGCTGTGGCGGGAGCCTTGGCTGCCGCTGTTACGACGCCTCTGGATGTTGTGAAGACTCAATTGCAGTGTCAGGTATAGTTCTAATACTAATTATTATCATCGTAGTTGTTGATATTTTACAGATTTGACATTTTCTTACTTATTAAGTAGTTTTGAATGTAGGATATGACTTTATGCACACTAGAATTTTGAATTGTTTAGTGCTTGCCTTTAAGGTTTAGTATATGAACAATGCTGTGGTATGGAAAATGGAGTCGATTGAAGTATTTTATTGAATTTGAGACGGATTCTGTATATTGAATACTGTGGATGATTATAAAAAAATGTGGCTGTGGCGTGGAAATTAAGTGGATAGAAATATTTAGATCAAACCAGAGTGTGATAATCACATTTGAACGAGGCTTAGGTTTTGTATTAGATTTCCTTTATTTCCATCTGTACTAGTATGGGATAGTAATGATGGCTTATGTTTCTGTATTTTAAGTTTTGTGGTGTGTTCTTTGTGCTTCTTTGGGATAATTCAATCCACTTGAAAGTAGTCCGGTTAAAATAGGTAGAGAATAACTTTAGAAAACTGTGGTAGAACATTTTGCGCTAAGTAGTTTAACTGTAATTAAGACTTTCGTTGTTTAGAAAGTAAAATGAGGATGTTGATTCATGTGTCAACACACCTTAGAGTAGGGGATTGGTGAGTAATGGGACACTGCGCACAAAATGCTGCCTCAGGTGGTCCATAATGAGTTGTGTTGTGCTCTTGGGTCTCTTTGCTTAGGACTGCAGAGAGTTTGGGAAGCCTTGCTGCATTCTTAGTTCGCCAAGGCCCTACCCTAATAAGGGTAGGGACTTGGTGAGTAATGGGACACTGCTCAAAATGCTGGCATCAGGTGTTCCACAGTGAGTTGTGTTGTGCTCGTGGGTCTATTGGCTTAGGACTTCAGAGAGTTTGGGCAGCCTTGCTGCATTCTTAGTTCACTTTCTAAGTCTTTTATGTTCTGCAGGATTTATTATTTGTTATCCTTGACTTCATTGTACTTGACCACTTTCTGGATGATGAATTATCTTCCTCTGTCTAAATAGAAAAAAAAATGAAAGTGGATGCCAGTAGGTCACTAGTGTATTCTAATTAAGGACAGATTTATTGTTAAAATGATAAAATTTTAAATAGCTATACTTATGGTAGTTGTACACTGCCATCTAATTTGTTAACATATGCTTCTTTAATAGAATATAACAATCATCAACCAACATCTGAACCTATATGCCATCCACCCAATCACTTGAGCCCATGAAATATAGAGCTTTAATCAGACAAAAACAGTGTTCAATTGGAGTTATTCTGACAATGGCGGAGCTAGTGACCGATGACAATGTTTGGTTGGAATTTCTCCGCATGTTTCATTCAAAACTTGTTGCACTTTTTGCTCTTAAAATGGGATGAGTTCATTCTATGATTCTGTACAATCATATGTAGATTGAGGAGCAAGCAGGGTCATGCGTTGATCGGATCCTTTTAAATTGATGTGGGGATTATTATACCATCTTTTCATTGTTTATATGGGGATTATTTTAGGTTTAAAAGACCATTCACATCAGAGGATCGTGATAATTTCAAACATAAGTATTTTTCAAATTGAATTGAGGTTTCTGCACTAATGTCATGATTTTTATTATTACTATTATTGTTGTTATTGTGGTGTGATATGGTGCTAATTAAGTCAATACTTTAGCTGGAAGATTGTGTAACAATTTTATTATATGAATTTGATTTGATAAGCTTTTGGGAAGACGGTGAATCAGGGGTAATCAAACAATTTTTTTAATATTTCCTTTTCTTGGATAGTAACTTGACGTGGTTAATGTTGTAGGGTGTCTGTGGTTGCGATAGGTTCAAAAGTGGATCAATTCAGGACGTTATTAAAACAATAGTGAAAAAAGATGGGTATAGAGGGCTCATGCGAGGATGGATTCCAAGGATGCTCTTTCATGCTCCGGCAGCTGCTATTTGCTGGTCTACATATGAAGCTGGAAAGTCCTTTTTCCAAGATTTCAATCAGCAGAAAGACGTTGGCACTGTTACCTAAATATCAGAGTTAGAATATTCATCATTCTTCGGTTCCATTATAAATGATTGTGTCTGTCAACACCGATAAAATGCCACAAACGGGGTGAAAGCAATCAAGCATTTTAAGTTCTGCGTTCAAACCCCAAATACAGAAGCTTCAGATTAACCTACGAATGGAGAACTCATTATACAGAAGCTTCAGATTAACCTACGAATGGAGAACTTGTTGTCGTGTACACATTTTCAGTTTCAATTATGATTTTTCCTCTGGTTTAGGTTTTTTCTCAGAACGTTGTTCCATTGAAACGCTTGTACACCACATGAAATTTTTGCCTTAGTTTCATGCAATTGTAAGTTTTAATTGTGCTCAATTTTATGATATTCTGAAATTTAGGGATTTCATTTCCTGGCTTATACTATCATTTGTTATCTATCCATTCCACTTTAGTTGTTCCTCGGTTGATCAGTCTGGTAGGTTTGGGCATTAATCTGTGTGGATTATGTGTTTCTCCTACTAGGAGCGTTTGACGATAAATATGCAGGACAGTTTTCGTGGTTATTCTTGCCAAAGGTTGTTCAAGAAGCTGGATGCGAAGTCGGTGATATTATTTTCAATAGATTATTTGAATTTTGAAACTTAAAAAGTAAAAGGAAAATGGAGATAAAAATAAGAGTATCATGTTAGGTTAATAAGTTTAAGAATGTGGAATTAATTTATTGTTATAATCTTAATGTTATGCAGTCGTGAATGTTGCGATTCAGATATATAACAGGAGAACGGATGTTAAAATGAATGCCCAATATATAATGCAAAATTATTATATACACAATATTTTGTAAGGACTATCGTTTCTCCGTCTATTTAAGTCTGGATATATATTAATTAATTATTATAATATGCATTATCTTAATGAAATAGATCAGACTAATTCATGCTTCCTTGTCCTTCTAAATTTGAGAACTAGTTATTCTTGTGTAGTAAATCATTGACTTGACTAATAACCTATTGAGATAAAACTAAACTGTACGATGCACAGATACATTTGATTTGGTATTGAAATCAATCCCACATATCATTCAAATCAGTTTCACATATATTTCCGTGCAAAAATTGAGTTTTCAATTCTTAAATATCAATTCTAAGAAACATGTTAGGACCTGGAGGATTTATGAAAGGAGAAAGATAATAGAGAAATAAAAATGAATACTTAACTGTTGAGCAGTTAAGACCGGTTCAGACCTGGTGAAGGAGGTTAAACTCCTAGATTTTCCTAGTTGTATTCTTGATTTTTTGATGTGAATACAGTTCAATTCATTACCATTTCTTGTTGTGAGTTTTATTAAGGTGTGCGAGTGAATTAGAAAGTTAGGATTCTTACCTAGATTCCTAACAAAGTGGTCCGACCTGCCGGATCCCAGACGGAGGAAGAACAAGATGGAAGGAAAGTTGCATGCGTTGGAGAACCGAATTGAAGGAAGAATGAACGGGGTGGAAGGACGGTTGGAGCATATTGAAATGACCGTGGACGGTTTGAAGGCGGAATCAGCGGCGAATTGTCAAGATTCGATTGCGATGCGCAAAGATATCCAAGAACCGATGAGGATCATGGGTGCGCAAACCAAACAGATGGAAGAGAACTCCGACGGGAGTCAGGGGTCAGTTAATGGCCAACGGAGGGACGAGGTGGAGAGAGAGAGAGATGGGGAACGAGCGGAGGGGCAACTCAATTGGCGGCGAAAGGTAGAGTTACCCACCTTTGAAGGACCGGACCCTCTGAATTGGATTAATCGAGCAGAAAAGTTCTTTGAAATTCAGAAAGTAGCAGAGGCAGAGAAGGTCAAACTGGTATATCTTAGCATGGAAGGAAGCGCCGGCTACTGGTTTAAGTTCTGGAAAGAGAAAGCGAGCGACCGCTCGTGGGAGGGGCTCAAGGAGGCTTTGTTGATCAGGTTTGAGAGTCGTAATCGAGGGGGCATTTTTGAGAGGATGGCGGCGATAAGTCAAACGGGCACCGTGGAGGAATACGTGCGAGATTTCAAAGCGCTGGTCGGACAGACGAAGGCGTTTTCGAACGACCAGCTATTGGGGTATTTTCTGGCGGGCCTAAGAGAGGAACTGCGGTGCCAAATACGGCCACACGGTCCGCGAAATCTGATGGCGGCAATGAAAATCGCACGGGAGGTTGAAGAGGCGCTACGCGGGTTAGGTCTGAGTGGGTGGACAGCGCCCAAGAATTTCCAATCGTGGGGTCGAACGACGGGAGGAGGAGCGGTTGTAGTGAGAACCGAACTGGCTAGGAGTAACCCAGGGAGAAATGCTGCAACTGAGAGTGTCGAATCAGTGAGACAAGACAGCGCGGCAGGGAGTAGTTCGGCGAGAGGAGGAAGTCCTGTGGGAAGTGAAAGTAGAGGAAGGAACTCGCGAAACCTTCCCTACCCAGAATTTCTGCAACGAAGGAAAGAAGGGAGGTGTTTTAGATGTGGGGGGGCCTTCAGCCCTGGGCACCAATGCCCTGAGAAGAGTTTACGGGTAGTGTTATTAGCGGAAGATGAAGAGGAGGAGGTCGAAGCGGAGCCACAACGAATGGAGCTATCGGCTGTTTCGGCCAGCGGATTTGCGGATGGAGGGGCCATCTTGCTGGCCAACCAAGGTATTGGATAGAAGGATCCAACAGCAAGGGGAGGACAGGCGGAAGCAGGTTCTAGTTGAATGGCAAGCAGGAGGGGAGGATAGTCAACTTGGGAAGACAAGATAACAATGCCAAAGCATTTTCCAGAGTTCAACCTTGGGACAAGGTTGATCTTCAAGAGGGGAGTAATGTTAGGACCTTGAGGGTTTATGAAAGGAGAAAGATAGTAGAGAAATAAAGATGAGTACTCTGTTGAGCAGTTAAGGGGGTGGAAAAAAGTCTATAAAAAGGACCTCTTTTGTAGTTACAAGTAGACAGTTTTTACTTTTGAGTTTGTAGACTGGTTCAGACTTGGTGAAAGAGATTAAACTCCTAGATTTTTCTAATTGTATTCTTGATTCTTTGATGTGAATACAGTTCAATTCATTATCATTTCTTGTTGTGAGTTTTACTTAGATGTGCGAGTGAATTAGAAAGTTAGGATTCTTATCTAGATTCCTAACAAAACACTTAAAAAAAGCAATAAATGCTTACAGTAAACAGTCATTGATTTATTTGAATGTTTTTGATTTGGTGTATGAACATCCAACAACTTATACTCATGAACTCCGAATAGATACCAACTACTTTAACAGGTTAGTCATAAGAGTGTGAAATGAGAACAAATATTATTAGTTAGAGAACATGCATACGTTGAGTGGTTAATGTAATCGGTGATAATTCAACTCATTTAGAAGTACAATGTACAGTATTTGGATTATTTTATCCTCTCCTTTTTCCTTCTTTCCCTTTTGTAGATGCTATTTTCACCTTTCTTCAAGCCATTCACAAACATTACATCTCACTGCAAACATATCAATATCTGGCTTGGAATTTCTCTGAGGATTTTTTTGGTTGCCAAAATTGGTATACTGATCCTGTCTTCACATGGCCTATGGGAATCAAACAACTAATAAGTGGCAGGAATAGGATAAATTTGTCAATGTTACCTCCTGCAAAAGCACAGCAGAAATTTATCAATGAAAACTTTGCTATTACTTACTACTAATTAAATCACTAATGTGCGAAATACATCATTTTCAAGACATGAAATTGAACCACACCTATAAGAATGTTCAAAACAAGTTCGGAAATATTGATTATAACAGCTTAAAGTTACATTTCAAGATAGAAAAACAATTAACAAATATCAGGGCAAAATGAACTATACATAATATTTAACTTTTACAGCATCTTCTCGTCAAGAGTATATGGAATCAAACATTAACTATATATAAATTTAATAGCCGGAGGGAACCATTATTTGGTAGAATTTTTCAACTTCCAAAGTATATTGTCTATGAGTAACAATTACTTCCAACATTTCAACTAAGTAACACAACCATCAATCAACTTTTAATCAATATACCTGTAAAATCATTTTTTTGGCCCTTAAGTATATGCAGCAGCTTGAAGTTCACTGTGTCGGTCCCTTTTGCACCTTATAACTCTTGCTTGATTATCTATAATTTCTAGAACCTGGAAAATATGAACTCTTTACAGTTATGTCGATAATGATTATAAAGAAACAGGAACTGTCTACATAATAAACTGAATTTACTTCATGAACTGAGGGCAGTGAGCTGCGTGGAAGTCCAGAAGAAAGCTTGAAAAGAATGTGACTATCTCTAATAATATTTAGTACATAACCAAAGTATTTAAATCCTATTGACTCAACAACATCATTTTTTTTATATAAATGTTGAATAATTACATTATGGTCACGGATTTGCTTTACCTCTGGTCTTGAATTAAGAACTCCACTGGACATTCCAACATCTATACGCCATATGCTACAATTGTATTTACTGCAAGAATCAAAGAACTAGTTTCAATAAATAGAATAGAACTATTCCATCCACAATGCACAAGAAGACTTAAATATTGTATTTTCAACTTAAGTTAAAACTCAAGTATAGTATGATACTAATTATTGAGATTTTAAACAACTTCAGGTTATTTTAACCATATTTGAAGAGATTTCTCCTCTTACCAATTTACACCTGTAGTTTGAGGAGTATGCCCGACCACCATTGATTTAGCACCAACTGCTTGCAGTGTCTCGTCAAGAATGGAACTTACCTGGAAATCAAATTTAGTTTTGGACATAATTTGTCTGCTAAGGATGCACAGAACAATCAGACATAATTTAAGAAACAACTGTGAACTTAGACTGAAATTTGGCTTTCCAATTCCAAGCCTTAAAGTCTGCTAATTATTACAAATCAAGACACAAATCAATCTTCTCTATTAATGCCTCATATGATCTTTGTATTACTTACAGAATAGTATTACAATGTCATCAGTATAGTTACCTGTTTAGCTTGATAGTCCACCAAATCTGGTGCATCTCTTGAGTATAAACGATTCCAAACAACACTATCATAGCCCCTAGTGGCAATGAAAGGCATTTTGGGAGCATTGTCGTTCTCATGCAGACCTCTCATCCACTCAGACACTTCTTTATTCATCCTCTCTAAACCATATGCAACTACAGAAAACAAGACGGATGAAAATATAGCAATACAGCATATAATTCTCAAATAAAAAGTAATCTCATGTTAAACAAAAATCAAAATGGCAAGAAATATTTACCATGGTGAGGAAGAAGTCCGCCATGGCAGAAGAGCCAGTCATTGACCTTAAGTACAACAGAATGCCTTGCAAGCTCACGTGCAAGAGGCCCACCGGGCCTAAAGAGGACTGATCTGGCTATGACTCCCTTTTGCCTCTGTCCTAATAATTGGAAAACTTCATCAAAAAACATAGACACAATATTTCTTTTTGAAATAAGTAAACTTGTCCTGTACTTAAAAGGTGACAAAGTATTTCTATATGACCACAGATACAAGAACATGATAATATAACTCTTTAAAATCATTTAAAGTGAGTTTCAAAGATCTTGTCTATTTTAGTTTTATCTATTTACAAAACTCATCGTGAAGAATTGGCTCAGTACAATCTTATTCAGAAGGTTCCTAGACCGTCCAACAAGTCTTAGATGATTCTCTGTTTATATTTAATAGACCACACGAGTAGTGTTAAGAAGTAGATTTTAAATCTAACTCAGTCTCATAAAATCGGCTTCTAAGATGAGATATGCACTTACATATATATTCTAAATTCTAAATTGGTCTTATTTCTAATTGATATGGATCTTCCATCTAGTAGACTGTTAGACGATTAGTGTCAGTCTTCTAGGCCATTTGCAGTTTGGTAGAATCGTCTAGTGTCTACTCAGTTGTCTTTCTCATGAGTATAGATGTGTCTCATGTGTTTGCTATTACTATATAAATAGGTTCTTGTGTTTCAAAATGAGTTGTATTGTTGAGTGAGTTTGCTAAGAGAGAAACCTCTGTGTTGTAATCTCTGAGAAACAGTGAATTTTTCCGTGGACGTAGATTAAAGTTCATTAATACTTCAATCAAACCACATTAACTTCAGTGTGTGGTTATTGTTCTTCTTCTTCCTCTGTTTACCTTCTATCATTTCTAGCACTTGTGGTTTTATCTCTGTTTTCGAATTTGTGTGGTAGACGTTCCTAAGTGAATTACGGAGCTATTCCATAATACTCATGGTGTAAATTAGTTAACTACTTTGTATAACTTAAATCCTTTTCCTTTCAGTTTATCATGCACGCATGCATGAAGAAAAAACCCTCAATCTTTAAAATTTACATCTTATTGTGTTTTCACCGAACAGTTTAAGGTTTCAGGGTAGATGATGGATCATAAATTAGTATCAAAATCTTGTAACCATGTGATTTAAAGTTGCCATAGTTTAGCATAGCTGGTTTGTGAAAAGTACTTAACTTTTGGAGTTCTTTTTGTTCATGTCTTTTTCGAGTATGTTGATATGTTGATTTTGGGGTAGGGATGTATATATATACATACATAAATTTTTAAGAGGGTATGCTCGATGAAAAATATATAAAAAAAAAATAATGAATTAAGCAAGAATTAGTACATCTGAAAAAAAATGGAACAGAGAGAAATGAGACAGAAGAAAGAAAAATGGGACAGAAATTTATAGTACCTTCAATAAATTCCAAGTTCCCCAATAACTTTTTGACATTGTTCGATCTTCTTTCCACCTTTCAGAGACATCAACCCAGGAAGTAAAAGTTTGTTCCCAGTCATCTTCAGAGCTATTGATATATTCTAAGAAATCATTACACTCATCAAATCCACCAGAATCGACATATCTGAAATCCCCTTCCACATTCATGGTCTCATGATTTCCATTTACCTAGATGAAGCAAAGAAAGTTATGGAAAGTTACAAGATAATAGTTAAAAATTAATGAACTGGTTTTTTCAGAGTTTACACTATTCTACTTAACACTTAAATTTAGATGAAGACGAAAACTTTTTAAAGGGAAACAATGCTATAATGCACTTAGATTTTATAATATCCTGGGTTATATTGACTTTAATATAAAGCTGTTGGAGGTATTAATTTGAATGCTTTTAATTTTGTATATCAGAAACAGAAACTTTTCAAAGTCAGAAATAACAAACCTGAAACACAGCTCCACCGTTTGCTTTTGCCTGTTTATCCAACGATCGCAGCAAGGATAAGATGGCAATTTCATCTTCACCTCGATCTAGTATATCTCCAAGTTGAACCAACACCTAATGCAGGGATGAAAAAACAAATTCATATGTTAGAATCTCTCAATTCTGTGATATTCCTTTTTTTCTTCATACTTTTCAACTTTTGCTAGAACTGCAGATAGTAGAAAACAATAAAGATTCTCAATTTCATGTGTACAAGTTGAGCATTTCAACAACTCTACTACAATAATAGCACACAATAGAGTCTACTGATTAATACTAAGAGCAATCTATTTGAGAAACAGTAAGCATACAGTTTCTCCACCAGTCCACAAGTCTTGACCATCAGAGCTCAATACACCGGCCATTTCAAGAGCAGACCTAGCTTGCTTAATATCTCCATGTAGGTCTCCAACTATGGAAGAAAATTAGCTTCAATGAGACATAAATATCACATAACATTGAATAAATACCAAGACAAGGTTAGAAAATGATAAGCAAGAACATCAACAGGACACCATCCAGCCCACAGAAACTCTTCAGCACTTTGATTTAGAGAATTTATTGTAAGATTGTTTATAATCCATATGATCCACATTATGAGGGACTATTACATTAGGATGAAAACTTTCTAATAACATTTCTTTTTCCTCACTGAACACACAGAAAGAAGATTAAACACAAAAATCATATACAATGAAACTTAGCAGTTCACATTCAAACCATCACAAGTCGCTGTATAATTCACATTCTAACCACCCAAATCAATATAATTGA
This sequence comes from Vigna umbellata, assembly GCF_018835915.1. The sequence goes on along the minus strand of NW_025904300.1, from coordinate 69,482 downwards.
AAGGATTCAGCCAAAATTATATACTTTAAAGATAACAGTGGGAAGCTTTAAAATTTCATTTTCTTTTATTCAAAGTAAGACCAAAAAACCAACAACGCAACTATTCAAGGCTTTATACAAAAGCAAATAGATTAATTCCACAAAAACAAAGTGGGAATAAGAAAAGCAAACCAGCAAGAATTCTGCGACCAGGAGCAGAAACAAAAGTTGGTGGGTCTCCACTGACAACAATGGGTTTCAAAGCACTGTGATTGTAGTTGTTGTCGTTGTTATCAACAAGCAAAGAAGGATATGAAGAAGAAGAAAGAGAAGTTTCTGTTGGTTTGCGAGGAAGAGATGACGGTGGAACTGGAAATGAGTTTAAACACAGTGATGCCATAGGTTTTGATGATCATTTGGTTATTGGTACGTTATGTTGCCATTGATGACAGTGTTTTGAATGAAACCATAAAAGGACACTGTTGTCTGACACAGAAAGATCCTCAGCCAAGCATTTGGTATATGTGTTCGTTTACCGTACGTGAGAACTAATAGAAGATAAAGATAGCATTTTATTGTGCTTCCCTCTTAGCTTCATAATTTTTTTTATCAATTTTCAGCTAGAAAAAATGTTTTTGGTTCTTTATTTTTTAGAAATATTTATTACTTCTTAAAATTAATGAATTAGTTTTTAAGTTTCAAAAAATAGAAATTTAGTTATCTTTCAAAATATTTGTTCTGCTTTAAAACAACGAAGTATTTTAGCATTATATTATTTAAATATCTAAACTAAATGTGATGAACAATCTAGATATTTATATAAGCGTGCACTGCTTATTGATTAAATTGTGCATGTCGTTATATTAATTTGAAAGGAATACGTTGAGCTAATTCTTAAAACTGCGGGTAGGTAAATTCAATTTTTAAAACCATAAACTGAATTAAATGTTGAAATTATGTAAAATAAATACCTAAAATTTCTTTATACTCTTTAACTTAAAAATAAATATTAACATTCATTTTTTTTATTTTTTATATTTGAATTCATAGTAAACATATTATATTCTTGGATGTGAGTGTTCTTTCTAGATTTTTTATTTCAGTAGTTTTTTATGTGTTACTTTCAAAATGTCCCATATTTTCCTTTTTATTGATTTATGTGGAATTCATCCAAAGTTATAACAGAAGGTATAATGTTATTTTTCCTAACATGTGCCTTTTTATTTTTATTGTAATGAAGAAAATTTTTATCATTTATAACTTAGTAGGTTGAAAAAGATCCATTTACAATTGCATCCACATATCCTTGTCAATAAATTATAATAAAATTTTCATTTATATTTTCTAAAGTTAATAATTTTCTCCTAACAACTAAAATTAGTTTGTTTATGGAAGTTCCTTAGCAAATGTTTTGTGAGATATTAGTCATATTTAAAAGGATTTTTAATTAATTATCAATGAACCATGATGATTAAGGTTATTATAGGTCAATATGATCGAGATCATTATAGATTGACTCGTAAAAAACACTCAACACTCAAATATTGATTTAGACCTATCAGTTTCTTTGTTTGCGTAAGTCATACAAATAGTTATAGTGATTAACCTATTTAATGATTTTCGTAATACATTTTTGTTTTTAATTATTGTTGCAACATAATGAGGTTAAAATGATGTATGTCGCAAAGAATGAGGCTAATTGAGGTTATTATAGGTCGAGATGATTAAGATCATTACATAGAGAAATAATTCAAATCATTATAGACCGATTCGTAAAAAACACTCAACACTCAAATGAGATAAACACTTTATATAAGAGCTCATACTATAACAAATGTGTATATCATTTATCTCAAAAATTACTATTTATACTAAATTTATGGACTATTATCTTATTGAGCTTGAGTCATACAAGTAGTTACCGTGATTAATCTATTTAATGATTTTCATAATACATTTTAGTTTTTAATTATTACTGTAACATAATGAGATCAAAATGATGTATGTTGCAATAAATCGAGATGATTGAGGTTATTATAGGTCTAGATTATTAAGATCATTATAGACCGAAATAATTCAAAGGTTTAATACATCATTTGGTCCCTACTTTTAGGGGTTTGGTTCAAAGTGATCCTACCTTTTAAAAAAGTTCAGTAAAACCTCATATTTCGTTAAAAAATATTCAATACGGTGTTTTTCGCTCACGCAAGTGAGTTGTGGAATTTGATAAATACGTGGCTGCAAGAATTAAATGAAGAGAGAGAAACGTAAATAGTTGTTTAAAGAATTAAATGGAGAGAGAGAATACACGACTTTCACTCAATAACATTACCCAACATCCATTCACACACAACCCAACCTATCCACATATCAACATCAAATGAATATAATTCATCATAACCATAAACCATAAAGATCAATACATTCATGATTTCTTGCAGATTATCCTACTAACCATACACCAAGTACATAACCCAATATTTCTAAAACAACTATGTTCCCTCCATGATCAAGTATTCAAGTCTCTCGGCTTCTTTGGACACTACCCAACAATGTACCAATTTTATACACCCACCTCCAGATTCCACCCTATATAACCCTATATACTATTCCACTCAATAATAACTCAAAAATGATATAATTTTCAAAACCAATAAAACTAGATACTTCAGTGTTAGGACGACATCAATATAACTAAAACAAAGAATAATTACTTATTAACAACAAAACCGTGACCATTAGATAACCTCTGCACCTCTCTCATCAATCTTTATATCTTCAAAGAAAACTCCTTTAGCTTCCCTAGACCTATTTTGTAGACCCAAAATTTAAAATCTGCACAACGAAAACCTTAGCCTGGAACCCTTCACCATTCTTATAATCCACCCATGCAACCCCAGAATATCATTTGTGTACTTTACCTATCAACAAGGGACGTAGCAGCACATGCACAACAACAATTTCATGCACTTGGTATTAACCATATTATGATTTCCCTCCCAAGGTAGGTACCACGAAACCATTAAATTCCAATATCAAGAACCCCTTCTAACTCTCTGGATTCCAATGTCTACACTATACAGGAAGAAAATATAATATTTTTCTTCATCTTACTGTGGCCCCCACATGCATTGAAACTCTTCACTTGCAAAAAGAAAACATGCACTCATATCATTATGTGATGACAGTACATTACTCAACATTTATACTACTTCGATACATTTACGATATGCACTTATCCCTTACTACAAAACCACATGCATTGTAATCCTTCAACCCGTGCATTCATTTTCTGGAATAACATCCCAAACCATTTTTTTTCCTTAGCAACCCACAAACTTCCAATTGGGTATACTATCTATCCGTACTGTTTCTCAAGATTAACAAGTTTCAAAGGAAACGCATCATGCTCAATCAATACATCAAAAAGTTAACTCCTCTCACCTGGTTTTCCAGTGAATTCTTTAAAGGCCCTTGGTTCCTAAAAAATCTTGTGACTGGAACAAGGGCCCATGCACAATTCTTTAATACATCATTCTCTCTCTACATTTAATTATTCAAACAACCATTTACGTTTCTCTCTCTTCATTTAATCCTTTCAGTCATGTATTCATCAAACTCCACAACTCACTCAGGTTTGGCTACGATGACACTTAGACCATTATGTTTTTAACGGCGTGAGCAAAAAAGACCAGATTGAACATTTTTTAGTGAAATATGAGACCTTACTGAACCTTTTTAAAAGATAGGATCACTTTGAACCAAAACTTTAAAAGTAGAGACCAAATAATGTATTAAACCTAATTCAAATTATATTATAGACCGAGATGATCAAGATGATTCTAGGCAGAGATGGATTTTTATTTGTTATGAAACCATAGAAGGACACTGTTTTCTACCACAGAAAGATCCTCAACAAATATTTGGTATATGTGTTTTGTTTACCGTAAGTGAGAACTGAGAGAAGATCAAGATAGCATTTTAATGTGCTTTCTTTCCAGCTTCATAATTTTTTTATTTTCAATTTTAGAAATGTTTTGTTCTTTAATTTTAAATAAAATATTTATTACATTTTAAAATTAATGTATTATTATTTAAATTTTAAAAAAATATAAATTTAGTTATCTCTTCAAGTATTTGTTCCATTTTAAAAGAACATAATCTTCTATTATGATATTATTTAAATATCTAAGGTAAATGTGGTGAAAATCTAAATATTCATAAATATAAGTTGAACTTTAAAATAAATAAATATTTTTTAATAGATGTTTTTAAAAACATTTTAACTATTAATTTCTTTTAATAGTATTTTCAATATATTTGTTATTAAAGAATAATTTATATTTAAAGTATTAATTTTTTTATATTATTTTTTCATTCTTAATTTTATCATTTTACATTTTCATTTAATAAATCATAAAATTATAATTTATATTTAAATTTTTAATCTTTTTTATACTATTTTTTTGTTTTGTAATTTTATCCTTTTATATTTTTTAATTATTTGATTATTTAATACAGTTAAATTTAGAAGAATATATTTAACTTTTGTTTGCTTAAAGATATTATATATATATATATATATATATATATATATATATATATATATATATATATATATTAAATATTATTTTAGTTTCTGTGTTTGTTGAATTTTTTCAATTTTGTTCAATCAAATCATGATTTTTGTTTATTTTACTTTATCTAGTTCTTTTGCTAATACAATTTAAATAATTAATGGTACATGAACAAGTTATGCCATGTGTTCCGTCAAAATTTGATTAAAATAATTATATTTATACATTTATAAAGTTAGAAAACTAAATTTGACTAAAACGATTAATTTCAATTTTTACTAAGTTGAGAGAAAAAAAAATATATTTAAATCTTATAGGTATTAAGTTGAGGAGTACTTTTGGTACCTTCCATAAGTCTAAAAAAAAAGTACATATAAAATACTCAGTGAATATTAAGAGTCAAATGATGAGAAAATAAAAGGAGGAAACTATTTTAATATTTAGTGTAGAGAAGAATATTGACATTAAGAATTATGTAAAAAATAAGTCATGAGTCTATTTTAACTTTCAACGATGCTTCCTACACCTCTCATAGTTCATTCTACACTCTCATTTTACATATTTGTCCTTATTTATTAAAGTCAACAGAAAATTATTGATGACTTAATGATGTTCTAACCATGAACAACCCTCCTAACGCCAATGTTTACTCTGATTGTATAAACCTAGTCCTACATGCACCCCATTCCTCCTTCCAATTTTTACACTTACATTACAGTAGCATTTTTTTTACTCATTGTTTTCTGTGTTGAGAGTTGAGAGGTTATACAGTGGTGTGGTGGTTGTGATCTGTGGGATGCTGTGAATATTGAAGGAGGAAGAAGGAGGAAGAACGTGGTGACAGAGAGCTCTTCGAGAGGTAATATTTCAACTAAACACCTAACCGACGTTGAAGCTGCCCGAATGTCGGTTGTATAGTGTCGCACATCGAATTTCGGCTAACACCAACTGTACTTCAAACTGTGGGTTTAGGGTGTCGCACTTCGAACTGTGGTTTAAGGTGCCACACTTCCATCTTCGTTTTCACTGTGCTTGATTATGATTTTTTTGATGTTATGATTTTTTATGATTTTTTTTGTTATGATTTTGGTGCTCTTGTTTTGGTATCTGCAGTATTTGTTACTTAACAAAATATCTGGATCATACATGTTAAACATAAACTTAGGGTGTGTTCACTTGGGGTTGATTGGGGGAGATGATTTGGGGGAAAGTGATTGAATGGATTTGAAGAAATTTGAGGGTAATTTTTATGTGTGTTTATTTGAGTGGATTTGAAGGTGATTGAGAGTGAATTTAGGAGTAAAGTTTGTGAGAATTAGTGTAGAATTTGATTGATGTGACAGTTTTAAAAAATTTGTTTAATTGATAAAAATTTAAGATTACCAAAATGCCCCTAGGTATTTAGGTGATATAAAATGATATTTGTTTATGTTATATTAATTTGTAAAAATGTTTATTAATAGAAAAAAATTTAAAATAATTATTAAAAATAATTTATAAAAATTAATTCAATTATAATTTAGTAAAATAAATTATTATTAAAATTAGGCAAATTAGGCAAATTAGGCCTTTGAGTTTAGTCGCGTGACTACACAGTGCCTTGCACCTTCCAAATATTATATAAAACATAGGTTACAGAAGCTTCGAACTTGCAAATATTATATTAAACATTACCTTCCCATGCAACAGTTGAGTTGGAAATTTTTTAAATGTGGGGGCAGACGAGTAATTACGCTTAGGATCCCTTCAAATCTTCTCAAGTATGCAGGTGACAAAAAACATCTACATCCCGCAATTCAATCCGATTTCTCGCTTGCAAATTCCATGAAGTGAACACGACTTTCTCGGCAATCCATCGCCCGCTAACACACGTAAACAGTGAATTACGTCCAAGTGAACACACCCTTAGTTTCTTGGGTTGATGAAATGAAAGTTTTTCACCACTAGCATAATTGGTTGTATTGAAATAAACTTTAATTGTCAATATTATGAATGTGTTAAGTAGCACAATGTTAACAATTCAATATAAAAAGTTTTAAAAAATCAGAAAAGCACAACAAATTAAATTTAAATTAATAAACGAATAAAAAAAAACAATATACAACAAATAATTAAAACTAATAATTCATATTAAAAAATAAAATATCAATAAATAACTATAGATTCAAAAAACTTGAAAAACAAATTAAATTTACGAAATTCAGAAAAATTAATTATATTCAAAATAATATTTAAATAGATATGAAATACAATAATAAAATACAAATTACAAAATATTAACCGCAGAATGTTTAATATTTAAATAAACTAATAAAAGTATAAAAACCAAATAGAATTAAAAAACAATTAAATATAATAATTTTGAACCAACAAAACATATTTCACGTGAAGGACAATGCTTTATATTGCTAGCATTCAAGGTATTCTAATTGCGATTGGTATGTAGTTTACCATTGATAGTCTACGATATTAGAATAAGGGCAGAAACGTAAACTCCACCTCCAAATATTTCTCTTTCCTTAAATGTAATACACACGTGTTTTAGTAAGAGAAAGAGATGAGAGACGAGATTCAGAGAGAGAAAGAGTCACACGACTCTCTGCTAGGGTTCAACCCTCTTCCACGATCACCACCACCACACACGGCAGTGCACCACCACACACACAGTTCCAGACTGATCAACAGGTTGCTAAGACTCACATGTATGCTGAATAACCTCAAAAAATGTATTATTAACCATATGAAACTGATTTACAGAGTTTATATACATGAGAATAATCTGTTTTTTTTTTCTGTTTTGATTTACACTTCAACACTCCTCCTAAACAAAACTTTGAAAAACAACGATTAAACGACGAAACCCCTCTTTTTCACCGATTGAATTGGTGAAAAGCTTCACTTCCTTGATTTTCAGCAACTTCTACTGATTAAAATCGGTAAAACCACCTTCTTCAAGCACACACATGTTTTTCACCGATTAAAACCGGGGAAAAACACCTCCTTGACCGATCTCCTTCTCCGTGAAGAAAACCCTAATTTTTCAAAATCTCAGCTTGCACCATCCCTGATTTGCTTTCTGAGTTTCAGAAAGTGTTCGCCTTTAAGGGCTTTAGTCAGTATATCTACAAGTTGATCTTCGGATCTGCAGTGTACAATCTCTAGTTTCCCATTGCTGACCTGTTCCCTGATATAGTGGAATCTGGTCTCAATGTGTTTACTCCTACCGTGAGATGAAGGATGTTTAGCAAGATTTATGGCTGATTTGTTGTCAACCATTAGTCTCACCCTCTTCTCAGATAGCTCAATATTCAGTCCTTTTACCAAGGATCTCAGCCAGGTTGCTTGACATGTAGCTTCACAGGCAGCTATGTATTCTGCCTCACATGATGACAAGGCAACTACTGGTTCCTTTTTAGAGCTCCAGGAAATAGGAGATCCTTCCATGAAGAAAATGTACCCTGCAGTGCTTTTTCTGTCAGTCTTGTCTCCACACCAATCTGCATCTGAGTAAGAAGTAATTTGAACTTCTTCTCCAGTCTCTCCTTTTCTAAGCAGAATCCCATACGATTGTGTACCCTTCAAGTATCTCACTATCCGTTTGACAACAGTCAAATGTGATACTCTCGGACACTCCATGTATCTGCTTATCACTCCAACACTATAGCTCAAATCAGGTCTGGTGTTACAGAGATACCTAAGACTTCCAACCATTCTCCTGTAAGTTGTTGGATCAACAACTTCCTCTTCTGGCTCTTTTTCTAGCCTCAATCCCACTTCTGCAGGAGTATTTGCAGCATTACAGTCACCCATCTCATACTTTTTCAGCAGGTCTAAAGCATACCTTGATTGGTGCATCACTATTCCACTTTCAATCTTGGTAAACTCAATGCCAAGAAAATAGCTGAGTCTTCCAAGATCACTCATTTCAAACTCACTTTTGCATTTCAGTTTTAAAAACTGAAATTAATTCCTCACAACTTCCAGTGACTAACAAGTCGTCCACATAGAGACGCACAATCAACTTCTCTGTTCTGCCTTTGTGCTGACAGCATTGCACATATACACCATGTTCTGAAACACAATTTTCAAACCCAATACTGCCCATGAAACCATCAATACGCTGGTTCCAGGCCCTTGGAGCCTGCTTAAGCCCATAGAGAGCTTTCCTCAGCCTATACACTTTGTCCAGCTGCCCTTTGACTTCAAAACCCTGTGGTTGCACAACATAAACCTCCTCCTCCAGTCTTCCATTTAGGAAGGCTGACTTCACATCAAGCTGGTGTAAAGACCAGCAAAATTTAGTGGCCAAAGATACCACTAACCTGATAGTTTCAACCCTTGCCACAGGAGCAAATACTTCACCATAATCAACTCCAGCCTTCTGTAAGAATCCTTTAGCAACCAGCCGTGCCTTATACCTCACAACAATGCCTTGTGGATTTATCTTTGATTTGTAAATCCATTTTAATGCTATGGGTTTCTTTCCAGAGGGTAATTCCACCAGCTCCCAGGTCTGGTTCCTTTCTATGGAGTCAATCTCCTCCTCCATGGCTTTATGCCATTTCTCATCTTTAACAGCTTCTTCAAATTCTACTGGTTCAACTTCTGCAATTAGAGCATAATGAACACACTGTCCATCTGCTGTTAGAGTAGCTTCATAGGACAACTCATAGTCTCTCAAGTGTACTGGCAGTTGTGGAGTTCTAGATGATCTTCTCTGCCTGCTATCCACACTGTTCTCTTCTGTTTCACCTGCAGCAGTGGTATTCTCCAGAGAAATGGTTGGTGTTTCCTGCTCAGTCTCTTTCCACTGCCAAGCCCCACTTTCATCAACAACTACATCCCTGCTGATACATGTTGTCCCTGATACAGGGTCATACAGCTTGTATCCTCCAGTAGGATTATAGCCCACAAGAATCAGTGACACTCCTTTGTCATCCAGCTTTCTCCTTAGTTGATCTGGTATATGCTTATAACATATAGATCCAAAGATTATCAGATGTTTAACATCTGGTTTCACACCTGTCCACGCCTCTTCAGGTGTCAGACCCATCAGTCTCTTTGTTGGAGACAAATTCAGTATATAAGTGGCTGTCACCACAGCCTCTCCCCATAAAAAGTTAGGCAACCCTTTGCTTTTTAACATACATCTCACCATGTTCAGTAGTGTTCTATTCTTCCTTTCAGCTGCACCATTATGTTGTGGTGTATATGGAGGAGTAACCTCATGTACAATCCCTTCATTTTCACAGAACACCTTGAATTCAGTGGAGATGTATTCTCCACCTCCGTCTGTCCTCAAGACCTTAATCTTCTGCTCACATTGCTTCTCAACCATCCTTTTGAATTTCTGAAACACCTGCAATACTTCTCCTTTCCTCTTGATTAAGTACACCCAACATTTCCTGGTGTAATCATCAATAAACAATAGAAAGTATCTACTACCTCCTGGTGTTTCAACCTGTATTGGTCCACAAACATCCGAATAGACTACTCCTAGTCTTCCTGCAGATCTCTGGGGTAGATTCTTCTGAAAACTACCCCTTGTTTGCTTACACTGCACACACTCACTGCACACTGTGTTCGGAATCTCAACATTAGGCAATCCATTCACCATTCTCTTCTGTCCTAACAGAGACAGATCTCTGAAATTTAAATGTCCAAACCGCAAGTGCCATAGCCATTCCTCCTTGCTCTTTGAGGCAGTGAAGCATTGGTGTTTTACTGCACTCATCACAACTCTGAATGTTTGATTATGTGACAGCTGAGCTTGTATAATCATTTTTCTCTATTGGTTGAAAATACTGAGGCTGTTCTCCTCCATTTTCATCACATAGCCCTTCTGTAGTAGCTGCCCCAAGCTTAGCAGATTTGATTTCAAACCTGGTACATACAGTACCTCTTCAATTGTGACTTCCTTTCCTTCTGCATCCCTTAGAACAACTCTCCCTGTACCTTCTGCCATCAAACTTCTGTTATCAGCAAAACGAATTTTTCCTTGTGCAGCATCCTTAATTCCCACAAACCAGTCTTTTCTACCTGTCATATGGGTAGAGCACCCAGAATCTAAGTACCACACATCTTTTTCTGATGAATTTTCCTCAGTTTTAGCCATCAACATCACTGGTTCTGAGTCAGATTCCTCCTCTTGGGCCAAATTAGCCCTCTTCTTTGGTTTGTTCTTAGCACCTTCACCACTCCAGCAATCCTTGGCATAATGGCCAAGTTTCTGACAATTATATCTATTGACCTTCTTTTTGTCAAATTTCCATTCACCACTCTTCTGATTTTTCACTTTGCCTGATTCACTGGACTCTTCTCCTTGCTGGTCCAGTGAGTCTTTGCCCTTCTTGCTACCTCTTCCTCCTTTCTTGAACAACTTCTTGCCTTTCCACTGAGATCTGGCCTACAAGGCCTGCTCCTGGCATTGTCTGCGCTCATTAATACGAAATTCATGAGCCTCCAATGAGTTCAACAACTCCTCTATCTCCATGGTTTCCTTCCTTCTGGTTTCCTCTATAGCAACCACAACATTATCAAATTTGGATGATAATGTTCTCAGGATCTTGTCAACAATATACTCATCAGATATTCCATCTTTACAGGACCTCATCTTATTCACTAATTCTTGTACCTTATCAAAGTACTCAGCCACGGTTTCACTCTCCTCCATGACTAGAATTTCAAATTGTCTTCTCAGTGCCTGAAGTTTAACCTTTGTGTTTCTGTCTCCATCACCATAAGTCTTAACTAAGATGTCCCATACCTCCTTAGCAGTAGCAGCCTTGGAGATCTTGTTGAAGATCTTTGGGCTGACACACTGGTACAGCAGAAACCTTGCCTTGCTATCCAGTTTTACTTGCCACTTATAACTCTTTTTCTCTTCCTCAGTGGCCCTGTCACTCAACTCGGGCAACCCATCTTCTATCACCTCTGAAACGTCCTGGAAGCCAAAAATGGCTTGCATTTTAATGTGCCAGTCTTCAAACTGCTTCCCATCAAACACTGGTAGTGGCCCCTGTATTCCCCCAAATCTTGCCATCCTTTCTTGCTGAGTTCTTGAAATTTCTTTGATCTTTAACCACTCAAAGAAACCTTCTTTCTTCTCCTCTGGATACACACAATTCCAGATCACTCACCAGGAAAGCAACAACACGAACCTATGCTCTTGATACCATATTAGAATAAGGGCAGAAACGTAAACTCCACCTCCATATATTTCCCTTTTCTTAAATGTAATACACACGTGTTTTAGTAAGAGAAAGAGATGAGAGACGAGATTTAGAGAGAGAAAGAGTCACACGACTCTCTGCTAGGGTTCAACCCTCTTCCATGATCACCACCACCACACACGGCAGTGCACCACCACACACACAGTTCCAGACTGATCAACAGGTTGCTAAGACTCACAGGTATGCTGAATAACCTCAAAAAATGTATTATTAACCATATGAAACTGATTTACAGAGTTTATATACATGAGAATAATCTGTTTTTTTTCTGTTTTGATTTACACTTCAACATACGATGACTTTCCAAGGTAGTAGCTTATTATTTAATTGATTGATAAATATAATGTTACACTTTATACAGTTTTTAACATTTCTGTAGGGGAATCCAAATAAATGATGCTAAAATAGGGGAATCCAAAAAAGCTTTACCGCACATCCACCTGTACCGCGGTATGAACCGCACACTTGGAAGTGCAGCAACTACATTTTGATTTGCGACGCAGCACCTCCATTTCGATTTGCGACGCAGCACCTCCAGTTGCAGTTAAACCACATTTCAAATTGCAGTCGCACTTTCAAGTACAGATAACTGTGCAACCACTCCTCCAAATTTATTATAGTTAAGACATCGACCTTCATCCTATCATCTTAGAAATACAACCCATCCAGCCCACATATTCCAGCATATACAAACACAACACATACAAATAAACTGATAGAGGAGGGGAGGCAAAACTAAAGTCAAGGAGCAAGAGAAGATGGAAGGAGGACGACGGGCTACAACAGAGAAGAAAAGGGTGTAGGGTTTCAGTGAAATGCGACATAAGGGTGGGTAGTTGCTTTTAAGTGGTAAACATTGAATGGATCAATAAAAATAAAAGTAGTCAAAATATTCCAAGTGTTCTAACAGGGTCACAATTGGAATAAAAAAAAGGAGGTGTAAGATAAGAGTAGTGAGGTGCATGGAGAACAACTCCTTAACTTTTGATATGGATTAACCTGTCTCAACCTTCAATACAAGATAATCTATCTTTTTCAATCTTTGACCGTTTTTGGCTAGTTTTTAACTTACTGGTCACCCATCTTCTTCACACACACAAAGAGATATATATGCTTTTATTATATATATATATATATATATATATATATATATATATATTATATTATGTTGTATTCAATTAGATTAACTAAATATGTTTTTAATTTCTATTATCTAGCACATTTTCTTATATTTAATATCCATATGTAATTAACTTCTATTAATATTAAAAAGGTTTAATACATCATTTGGTCCCTAATTTTGGATGTTGTGTTCGAAGTTGTCATACCTTTTAAAAAAAGTTCATTATTGTCCTATATTTCGTTAAAAACGGTTCAAGTATGTCCTTTTGTCTTACGGTGTTAAAAACATAACTGTGCAATGATGTGGCAACAGTGACCTGTTCATTTTTTTATGATGCGACAACTGTGACCCAATTAACGTGGCCAGAAACCCTAATTTCCCTAAGGCCAGAAACCCTTATGCCACCACCGTGAAACCCTAGCCGTCGTCGCCGCCACAGAACGAAACGCGCCACCACCAAACCCTCAGGCCACCATGCCACCGTCACCACCATCAATACAAACCTACAATTCGAAGCAGAGAAACTGTGACCTGTGCAATGTTTATGCGAGAGAGCCTTCATGATTTTGCTTCTTGACTCGCGGCAGCCCATGGTGGCGCAACACATTTGATCAGCGATGAACGAAGAATAAGCTCTCATTCTGGGCTTTTGCTCTTTGCAAAGAAGACGAAGATGGAGGACGCATGAAAAGGCTTCTTGCACGATGCATGGAGGCACATTATTTCTGCATTTTTGGCTTATGCAATTTGCAGGTTGGTGTCCATGGATGTTGCTTGTGAACTAGGGTTTTTACGATTTGGGTAGCGATTATGTATGTTTATGGTTTGTTGTAGGTGTGAATTGGGTTTCTAAGTGTCGCAATTGTGATTTTCTTATTCATATTTGGGTTGGAATTTCTAGTTTGCGGGTTAGGGATTTTGATTCAGTTCTTGCTTAATGGTGGTGAGGCGCGACACATGGTGGAGATTTTGCCCTGATTATTGCCGACGCGGTTTAGGGTTTCATGGTGACTAGGGTTTGATTGGAATTAGGTGATTTGGGTTTGATTTCTGGGTTTTCTGTTGCTTTTCTCTGCTTCGAATTGTAAGTATGTGTTGATGTGATGATGACGACATGGTGGCAAAGGGTTTGGTAGTGGCGCGTTTCGTTTTATGGCAGCGGTGGCGGCTAGGGTTTCACAGTGGTGGCACAAGGATTTCTGGGTTTCTGGCCACGTTAATTGGGTCACAGTTGCTGCGTCATAAAAAGTTGGACAGGTCACAATTGCCACATCATTGCACCGTTATGTTTTTAACACCATAAGCCAAAAGGACCAACTTGAACCGCTTTTAACGAAATATTGGACAATAGTGAACTTTTTTAAAAGGTATGATGGCTTTGAACACAACGTCCCAAACTAGGGACCAAATAATGTATTAAACCTATTAAAAATTATAACCACCATTAAGATAACTAATTAGGTTATTTGTGTTTTAATTTTATCTAAGAATTGAGATTATGGTCACGAGAGCCTAATATACATTATATAACGGACGATAATAGGAGTTAATCCAATTTATTTAAATTTGTTTCTACGGACCAAGTAAGATTGGATGCACATGTTTTAAGAGGAATTGGATTTCGATGGAAGCGGTGAGGTGTGGGGTGCATTCATACAGTGGTAGGGACTGGTGGAGACCATTAATAAAGTCGTTGAAAGTCGGAGAAAGTTAAAAGTTTTAACCACTATATTAAATATTGGATTAATTGTATTAAAGTATAGTGTTGTACTAGATAGAGTGCGTCAACACTTACTTCGTCATATTGTACATTAGCCCGGTTTTGAAGACTATTCAACTCATAAATGATAAAACACCTCTGTTTTATGCTTTNTTTTTAACTTACTGGTCACCCATCTTCTTCACACACACAAAGAGATATATATGCTTATATTATATATATATATATATATATATATATATATATATATATTATATTATGTTGTATTCAATTAGATTAACTAAATATGTTTTTAATTTCTATTATCTAGCACATTTTCTTATATTTAATATCCATATGTAATTAACTTCTATTAATATTAAAAAGGTTTAATACATCATTTGGTCCCTAATTTTGGATGTTGTGTTCGAAGTTGTCATACCTTTTAAAAAAAGTTCATTATTGTCCTATATTTCGTTAAAAACGGTTCAAGTATGTCCTTTTGTCTTACGGTGTTAAAAACATAACTGTGCAATGATGTGGCAACAGTGACCTGTTCATTTTTTTATGATGCGACAACTGTGACCCAATTAACGTGGCCAGAAACCCTAATTTCCCTAAGGCCAGAAACCCTTATGCCACCACCGTGAAACCCTAGCCGTCGTCGCCGCCACAGAACGAAACGCGCCACCACCAAACCCTCAGGCCACCATGCCACCGTCACCACCATCAATACAAACCTACAATTCGAAGCAGAGAAACTGTGACCTGTGCAATGTTTATGCGAGAGAGCCTTCATGATTTTGCTTCTTGACTCGCGGCAGCCCATGGTGGCGCAACACATTTGATCAGCGATGAACGAAGAATAAGCTCTCATTCTGGGCTTTTGCTCTTTGCAAAGAAGACGAAGATGGAGGACGCATGAAAAGGCTTCTTGCACGATGCATGGAGGCACATTATTTCTGCATTTTTGGCTTATGCAATTTGCAGGTTGGTGTCCATGGATGTTGCTTGTGAACTAGGGTTTTTACGATTTGGGTAGCGATTATGTATGTTTATGGTTTGTTGTAGGTGTGAATTGGGTTTCTAAGTGTCGCAATTGTGATTTTCTTATTCATATTTGGGTTGGAATTTCTAGTTTGCGGGTTAGGGATTTTGATTCAGTTCTTGCTTAATGGTGGTGAGGCGCGACACATGGTGGAGATTTTGCCCTGATTATTGCCGACGCGGTTTAGGGTTTCATGGTGACTAGGGTTTGATTGGAATTAGGTGATTTGGGTTTGATTTCTGGGTTTTCTGTTGCTTTTCTCTGCTTCGAATTGTAAGTATGTGTTGATGTGATGATGACGACATGGTGGCAAAGGGTTTGGTAGTGGCGCGTTTCGTTTTATGGCAGCGGTGGCGGCTAGGGTTTCACAGTGGTGGCACAAGGATTTCTGGGTTTCTGGCCACGTTAATTGGGTCACAGTTGCTGCGTCATAAAAAGTTGGACAGGTCACAATTGCCACATCATTGCACCGTTATGTTTTTAACACCATAAGCCAAAAGGACCAACTTGAAACGCTTTTAACGAAATATTGGACAATAGTGAACTTTTTTAAAAGGTATGATGGCTTTGAACACAACGTCCCAAACTAGGGACCAAATAATGTATTAAACCTATTAAAAATTATAACCACCATTAAGATAACTAATTA
Source organism: Vigna umbellata (assembly GCF_018835915.1). The sequence goes on along the minus strand of NW_025904300.1, from coordinate 53,175 downwards.
GGTTATTTGTGTTTTAATTTTATCTAAGAATTGAGATTATGGTCACGAGAGCCTAATATACATTATATAACGGACGATAATAGGAGTTAATCCAATTTATTTAAATTTGTTTCTACGGACCAAGTAAGATTGGATGCACATGTTTTAAGAGGAATTGGATTTCGATGGAAGCGGTGAGGTGTGGGGTGCATTCATACAGTGGTAGGGACTGGTGGAGACCATTAATAAAGTCGTTGAAAGTCGGAGAAAGTTAAAAGTTTTAACCACTATATTAAATATTGGATTAATTGTATTAAAGTATAGTGTTGTACTAGATAGAGTGCGTCAACACTTACTTCGTCATATTGTACATTAGCCCGGTTTTGAAGACTATTCAACTCATAAATGATAAAACACCTCTGTTTTATGCTTTTTCATTATAAAACATAATAATTCCTTCAACCAGGGAAAAGTGATCTTATCAGTGAGGATCAACGTCCCTCGGATACTATTAATTCAAAATATACGAATCATGGACTAGTTCGTTCAAGGTTCGCATAATGCGGACCAAACCTATGAGGTCTGACAGTCTTGAAATCTCAATCAGTTACAACACTTTATTTTTTACCAACATTCTTACTCTAGTTTGGCACATTTAATATGTTTGAAAGAAAAGCAGTGATATCAGTTTATGATGATCCTCCACTTGCAATTGCAGTATGGCATAACAGTTTCAGCTCTCTGCTTCTTTTTCTCATCACTTCATCACCATTCAAATCCATGAATTTTCTTATAAGACTGGAAATTTCATCTTTTCTGATCAAAGTGTCTTCTTTTACCTCCCTTTTCACCCTCCACCCCACCTTCCATTCCTCCACTATAAACTTACCATTAAGGGGTTGGTCCATAAATATAGGGAATGCCAAAAAAGGAACACCACTAAAAACACCTTCCCTAGTAGAATTCCATCCACAATGAGACCAAAATCCCCCAATTGCAGGATGCTGCAACACCTTCAATTGATCACACCATGGCAAAACCAGTCCTTTATCCCCACACAACTCTTTCAACCTACCATTTTCTCTGGGTTGTACCCACAAGAAAGGAACACCACTATCACCTACACCAGCTGCAATTTCATCAAATTGTTCATTAGAAACCGAAAGAAAGCTCCCTTGAGAAATGTACAACACAGAGGCAGAAGGATGGTTGTCAAGCCATTGAAAGTAGCCATGTTTAGAGGCATCAATGTGGCCATTAGCAAAACAAGGTATGGCAGGGCCAACAGTATAAATGGGTATGGAGAACTCTGCTTTCAAAGCATCAATGGCTTGAGGTTCAAGCTCATATATGGTGGGGAATAAAAGATATTGTGCTTTCTGCACCCACGGTATAACATTCAAAGCCCGTTCCAACAATCTTCGACTGCGCCAACTTTCATCACTGAGAGGAAAATCTGCCAGGCGAATTGATGAGTTCCCCGGAATATAATCCACACGTTTCTCACCATCTTCTGCACTAATATCTTACCTTTTAATTAAATTAGCCTTCAAATATCACATCCAAGAATTGATACGTTGAATTGATTGGACGGAAAAGTAAATTAACTTCTAACAAATTTTAAGAAATTCCATGTACTTACCATATGTCAAAATTCTCCTGTTAATAAAGTCAAATTTTTATGTTAACTTCCAAGCATTAAATTTGGGTTTGGACTAAAGCCCGGAAATGCGGGAGTGAAAAAAAAAAGTAAGAATAAAGAATATAATTATTTAAATTAAGAGAAAAATAATAAAAGTTTATGATTAATTTATTTGTTATGATAAATTAAAATTAAAACTAATATATTTATGAAATGACCGAATTGTATTTATTATTATTTCTATAATAATTATGATAATGTTTTTTTTATTATAATTAATTGTATATAATATAATGAATAATGTTTATAAACAGGCGTCTTCTTTAACTATATTTAATTGTTTTAATTTAAAAAATAATTAAATTTATATTATAATTATTTAAAAGATAAAAATAAGAATATAATTATTTAAATTTAAATAAAAATGATTTAAAAGTTAAAATTATAAAATATTAAAAAATCCTTTATATATAATTATATAACATGATTAAGGGTTACAAAATTAATTAAGTGGCTTTTATTATAAGTGTTCTTTTTTTCATATTTTAAAAATAAGAGTAAACACGCGAAAGTTTTGTTTCGGCTATATCTTTTTCACTTCATTCATTTATTTATTTATTTATTTTTAATTTTTTGGGCAAATAAATGAATGTTATAAACAATGAAGTAGCATCGCGTTTTAGTCTGCTTGCCCGGTACAGTACAAAGAATATTTTGATGATCCATTTTGGTTTTCCTACTTAGATATTTAAAAAGAGTGTGAATTTCCAACGAAAACTTTTAGAATTAAAAAAAGTAACCAAATAAAGTTGTTCACTGTTTTTAAAATAGCTTTTCGGAAATAGAAAAGGGTAATTCCACTTTCATTGGCCGAACTGATAAAGAAAAGCAAATCCACGGGTGTAGATGTTCTATTGGACCAATCCTAGTGATCATTATAATAATTATTAAAAACTAATTGGCATTTAATTCTTGTTAAGAGATTGGTAAGTGAAGCTATAGAACAGTTATGGTAATTCTCTAACATGGATTTGCAAGCGTAACTGACCTGATAAGTTTACTGGGTAGTGGCCGTTTCGTCGGAGAAGATGGTAATGTTTGAGCACGGTGAAAAACGACGCGGACATGGGCCAAAACGACGCCACGGGGATGTTTCTAGGGTTGGCGAGGCGAACCACCCAGAAGAGGTAAGTGTCGTATATGATTACCGTCGGCGGCGGGTGGAGGCGATTGAGCAACTCTTCAAAAGGATCTTCCATTTTGGTCATAACGGCTTCAAGAAACGTGACGAAGTCATTGGCTCGACTCTCTTCGGAGGGAATAACGTTGGGGATTGTGGCGAATCGGATGTTGTCGGGCTTGGACTCGGGGCTGATGAAGCCGAGCCATTCTTCGGTGACCACGAAGGTTACGAGGATTTGAGAGTTTTTGGAGAGTAGCAACTTGCAGAGGTTCATCATCGGATTCACGTGACCTCGTCCTGGGTATGGCACCGCTACCACGTGGCAGACAATGGTTGGTGGAACTTGAACCGGTTGAGCCATAGAGACAAGAACAGTGTTTCGAAAGTGAGAAGAAAGAAACCAGAATCAAATATTTAGGCTCACTTTGATGAAAGTTGGATTGGATCAGGAAGTGTGAAAAAAAAAAGAAAGAAAAAAGGAAAAAGGAAGAGAGAGTGAGAATCAGAATGAAGGGAAAAATATAGGAACCCAACCAGACCAGAAAAATGTGGCTTGATCACGTGACTAGAGAATGATTACTGCACGACCACCTCATTGACACCCTTCAGTATTGTATACTGTGTCTGTCCCTCGGACGTGTGTGTCTCGGATATTCACATATATGGCACTCTTCAATAAATACATGATACTAACTTTCATCTACACAATTATACTAAGGTTTAAAAATTTAGGTTTAATATCCAATTTTGTTCTCAGTTTAAAAATTTTAATTTAGTCTCTAATTAGAAGTAATTGTAATGGATTCTTACTTATAAATTTGTGAGTCAAGTTAGTCTCTTTCGTTAAAAATAAGCAAACAGAGTTAATGGGATGATGATGCGACAGTAGTTAGGTGTCAAAACGCAATAGTGTGCGTGCTTATGTGGTGTTGAATTAGAGAAGTTTGAGTTTTATTAGAAATTGGGTTTATTTTAATTGGAGATAAATTGGCACCAGTTAGGGTTTTTAATTAATTTTGTACAATTGAATAGAGACAAAGTTAGGGTTGTGGTGGAATTGTAATATGATGTTTTGAAATGGGAGGCTGGGGGATTTTGGGTTGGCCAAGCTTTACGAGCATGGTGCCAAGCCTAGCACCACATGTGTGGTGGGAACGATGGGGTATCTTGCAACTTGAACTCACACGAATGGGGAAACCCACCACCAGTTTTGATGTTTACGCTTTCGGAGTGTTGTTGTTGGAGGTGGTGTGCGGGAGGAGGCCCATTGAGGTGAAGGCATTGTCGGAGGAGCTGGTGCTGGTGGACTAGGTCTGGGAGCGGTGGCACATTGGGGCGTCGCTAGCGGTGGTGGATCCCAGGTTGGGTGGGGCGTTTGATGAGGTGGAAGTTTTGGTAGTGATTAAAGTGGACTGTTCAGCGGAGGCACCAGAGAAGAGGCCCAGTCATGAGGGCTTTGTGCGGTAATTTGGAGAGGAGCTGCGCCGCATCCCGCGCCGGTGGTTTACGGGAAAAAAGAGAGTAGTGGTGGTGGCCTACGAGGAGTTACATAATATGAGTGTTTGAAATGAGAACGTGAAATTGATGAATCATCTGAAATATGGTTCAATGTACATTTTTGTTGTGATACTGTTTTTGAACCTCTTTCGGTAGATACTTTTAGGGACCGAGAGACTAACCTGCTGACGCGTCTGGGCCGCTCGCTCGCTTCCAAACTCCTCCTTTGGCCGATCGGTGTGGCGGCAAACCGTCGGTCTACCTTCTTGCGAGGGGGATGTACCTGCAAAAGGTACTCCGACGCCCAAGTTAGTTGGCGTTGTGATTTGAAGAGCCTCGCTCTGTGTTGAATTTTAGTGATGTGTTATCACTATTGGAGTATGTTGAGAGTCTGTAGAGTAAGGGAACGACCTGGCTCTTGGCCCTAGCTTTGGTATTATTATTTTCCATCTGGAGCTTGAGCTAATAGCCCGAAAAATATTAAACAGCAAATAGATATAAAAGGATTACCTAAACTATTCCGTTGGTTGTTGTACCGCTTCGGTTAATATTTCATACTATACAGTATGCCGCCCCGGGGTCCGAGGTAGCGTTTGGCTTGGTAGCCGGTGGTTAACTATAGAACTTTGAGATTTGGGAGGGGTTGTTTGTTGTATTTGGTGAGCTTATGCGCTCTGTCGGTGGTTTTGAAGAGGCGGTCTTTTTTAGAACTTTTTCAATGTCAGACAGACCGATGGCCGTTTCTAAAAAATACACCGCTCGTCCTTCAACAGACCGAGAGAGACTTTACCTCTCCCCTTGCAACAGGACCGAGAGGAATTTACCTCCGGTCTTCGACAAAAGGTGAGCGGATTTTACCGCTTCGCGATCGAACACGAGACTGGTATTTACAGCTGTCTTCAACATACCGTAGAGGAGTGTTACTTCGGTCTTCGAAATAGCGAACAGCGCGCGATCGGAACACTACCCGAGCTGGATTACAGCTCGGCCTTCAACAGGAACCGAGAGGAGTTTACCTCTCGGTCTTCGACAATGCGAGCGGGTTTTAACCGCTCAGCGATCGACGCTCGGACGATCAACGATGAGCACTACAACCGAGCTGGATTACAGCTCGTCCTTCAGGACGAGAGAGTTTACTCTCGTCTTCGGAGCATTAACCGAGAGGGGCTTTACCTCTCGCTTCTACTTTAACCGAGAGGGAATTTACCTCTCGACCTTCGACTTAATCTGAGAGGGGTTTACCCTCTCGAACCTTCGTCTTTAATTTCCCGAGAGGGGTTTTACCTCTCGACCTTCGACATTACGAGAGGGATTTTACCTTCGACCTTCGACTTTAACGAGAGGGGTTACCCCTCTCGCCTTCGACTTTAATCGAGAGGGGTTTACCCTCTCGACCTTAGTCTTTAACCGAGAGGGGGTTTTACTCTCGACCTTCGACATAAACCGAGAGGGGATTTACCTCTGACCTTCGACTTATTCGACGAGGGGTTAACCTACTCACTCTTCGTTATACCGAGAGGGGTTTTACTCTCACCGCTTCGACTTTAACCGAGAGGGGGTTACTCTCGACCTTCGACATAACCGTAGGGGATTTAACCTCTCGACCTTCACATTAACGAGAGGGATTACCTCTCGACCTTCACATCAACCGAGAGGGATGTCTCCTCTCGACCTTCGACTTTAACGAGGAGGGTTTACCTCTGACCCTTCGACTTTTAACCGAGAGGGGTTACCTCTCGACCTTCGACTTAACCGAAGTGGTTTAACCTCTCGACTTCGCATTAAACGAGGTGGAGGATTACCTCTACGCCTCAACATTAACGAGGGATGTTACCCCTCGACCTTCAACATGAAACCGGAGGGAATTTACCTCTGGTTTGAGCTAGGAGTGTTGGCCTAGTGAACGGGATTACCGTTCGTCGTGAGAGGGTCTGTACCTCTCCCGAGGGGGATTTACCGCTCGGTCGTTCGCACCTAGGAGTGCTACTAGGGGAACGGGCTCTTTTCCGTTGGCGTGGAGAGGGTTTTACCTCTGCTGTGTAGCTAGGAGTGCTTCCTAGTGAACGGAATTTACCGTTCGTCGTTGAGAGGGCTTTACCTCCTCCCGGGGGGGGGGATTTACCGCTGGGGGCCAATAGGTCTTCTGACACTGGAGGGGTGCTTCCTAGGGAACGGCTTTACCGTTCGGCTTGAGAGGTGTTTTACTCTGCTTTGAGCTAGCGAGTGCTTGCTTAGTGAAACGGATTTACCGTTCATCGTTGAGGGGCTTTACCTCTCTCCCGAGGGGGATTTAACCGCTCGGTCTCGACCTAGGAGTGGTTCCTAGGAACACGGGCTTTACCGTTCGCCGCTTGTTGAGGAGGTGGTTTTCCTCTGTTGCTGAAATTCTTGATCAGCATGGTAACCGATGACGAGCGTGATGGCTCGGTTTCTTCATTTGACAACGAGTTTAATACAAAAGTCTAAATCAAAAATTTAAAGATGACATTAAATAGAGATTTGGATTGCTATCTTCAGTTTATAACTCCGCGAAACCGATCGTTCACGATGACGAGCGGACTGGGACTATAGATCTCGCCTGACGTTCGGTGTCTTCCGATACGCTCGTTCGGGACTTCTTCTTGTTTCTGTGTATGGTAATTACGGAGGTGTCCTGGCCCGAATGAGACTTCTATTTGTTTTTTTTTAGCGTATATGCATTCTTCTGTGGTATGCCCCCCGATTCTGATGGAATGACAAACTCTTCCTTTCATCTGCGTATCTTGGATGGTTCGTTTGGAGTGTGAGAAGTTCAGCGTTTAGAGCTTCTTCAAGAACTTTTGCCTAGGTGTGTTTGAGGGGTGTATAGTGATTAAATTTAATGTTTCGTGAAAGCTCCCCGCTTTACCATTTAGTGGCCGAACGGCTCGGTTACCGCCTTCTCCCTCCACTGCCTATTTCTTGCTGTCGACTTTCGTTGTGAATTCGCCATGTCCTCCCATGCGGGATGAATTGCTTATCCGTGCTTGGAGCTCCTCCATTGTTTTGGCCGGTCCGAGCTAACCAATTCTCTCAGCAAAGTACCCTGTTGTTAGACGGAAGGCAACAAATTGGGTGATGATAAAGATTGACTTACCTCTTTGACTCGTCGGCAGTTTCCAATTACATTTTCATAAAAGGCTTCAAAGTTTCTCCCTTTTCCTGTTTAGTATTTACAATTCCGCTGCGTTACCTCCCTGATTCGTTGGAGAGTAGTTGCCTTTTAAAAAGGTTCCACAGGTGGCGAAGCAATCCACTGTGTTTGGGGGAGGAGCACGTGGTATACCACTCTAATGCTTCGTACCTTTGAGTGATAGGAGAAGGCTCTGCACATAACCGGATCACGTCCGTGTAGAACCATGCATTGGCTGAAAATCCTTGCAGAGATGATTGATCGGGAGTCTGTCGAAGGCCATCATACTTATCCAGTACAGGAGGGTTCCTTTCTGCATTGAGTTTGCATGATTGTCGCAGTGAAAGGGAGCGATTGGAGGGCCGATCGGTTCGTTAAGGGGATGTATTCCTTCTTCCCCGAATCGTTCGGGTCAGAGTTATGCGGCGAAGATGCTGCTAGTACGACTTCCATTCGCGTTCCATCATTGTGTTGGTTGTACCCGTATACCGTCGGCTGTCTAGACTCCGAGTGCCTGCGCGGACTGTTCGGCACGAGCCGCGATCCTGCTCTAACTGTGCAATTTCTTCGCGGTGCCTTCGTTGCAATCTCTTGTGCGTGCGTCTGTGCTTGTATGGTTCTGGCTTGTGCCTGTATTTGCGCCTGCATCTGCGCTATAAAATCTCTGGTCTGTTGTTCTTCCTCTCATGCTCCTCGTGGTCACCATTTGGGTTTGCCGCTCGGCCCCACGGTGGGCGCCAAAATGTTTCGGTAGATACTTTTAGGGAGAGAGAGAGACTAAACTGCTGACACGTCTGGGCCGCGCTCGCTTCCAAACTCTTCCTGTTGGCCGATCGGTGTTGCCAAACCGTACGGTGTCGCGTCGCCTCTACAGGGGGATGTCCTGCAACAAGGTACTTCCGACCCAATTAGGCGTTTGTGATTTGAAGAGCACTCGAATCTTGGTGAATATTGTGAATGGTATCATAGGTATTTGAGAGTCATGTAAGTAAGTGGAACGTACCGGCTCTGGGCACTAGCTTTGACTTATTCATTTTTCCTCATGGATATTGAGCTATATAAGCCCAATAAAATATAAAAAGAATAGATTACAGATTACCAAATATCAGGGTGGGTTGTTTGTAACCGCTCGGTTAATATTTCATACTATACAAACCCTAACTGGCCAATTTATCCCCAATTAAAATAAACCCAATTTCTAATAAAACCCAAACTTCTCTAATTCAACACCACGTAAGCACACACACGATTGCGTTTTGACACCTAACCACTAACTACTGTCATATTATCATCTCATTAACTCCATTTGCTTATCTATAACGGAAGGGACTAACTTGACTCACAAATTTATAAGTAAGCATCCATTATAATTACTTTTCTAATGAGGGACTACATTGAGATTTCCGAACCAAACTGGGAAAAAAAATGAGTATTAAACCAAAAATTTATTATGTAAGTTTTTATTTAATCTTTATACTAATAATTTACTTTTCATTCATATTTTGTGTTTTTTATTAAGATTTATTTATACATAAATCTGGTTTAGAAGGTGTGTTTTTCTTTTCTTAGACAATAACCATGATCAACTAATGAAGTATTTTAAATGAACTAAATATTTTTCATTTTCTAAATGTTAGATAGATGAATTAAATTTATTACAATACTCATATATCTAAACTGTTATATTTAACTAATTTCTTTATAAATTATTTTGAATGTAATTTCAATTATAAATTTAAATTATATATATATATATATATATATATATATATATATATATATATAAAAGCTATCTATGGTCACTTGAGTTCTACGTAAGAGATTAAAGTGGAGTGGAATGCCACCTATAGGGTCTTACGGGTGTTTTAATTTGCAAATCCAATTCTCTAAAATATTAATGGGTGGTTATCTAGTAATTTTATATTTATTACCCCATCTCTCCTGTCAGCAAACGTACATCCCCTGTTTCCTCTGTCATGAAAATTTGCACCCCATTTCTCATTTATTAAGAATCCCTATACTCCATTTGAATTGTAACTCTTCTTCTCTTTCGTTTCTCTCCATTATTTCCTTTATTTTTATTAAGTTCTTGTGTACTCCATACAAGTAAATGTGGTTTTGATAGTTGAGAAAAATTTGAGAGGATTTATTGAGGCAGTTAAGGTGTTCCAATAGCTTGGAGGGAGGCAAGCTTGGAGTTTGGAGGTGGTACTTTAAGGGAGTCAGGCTTGGCGTGCTTCTAGGTAGCTGATGGTGTTATTGGTGGTTAGCATTGCTATTGGGAGATTGATGGAGGTTGGGAGGTTTTCTTTGAACAATCTGTTTGAGGTGCATGAGATATACACATCAAAAGTGAATATCGAATATGGACATTCGAAAATCACAACATCGAATGTCCATATTTGATGGTCGGAGAGACAAAGTCTAGGTCTATTTTTCATAAATGATTTCAACTCTTTTTGAAAGTATTTGGCTATGGCTAGGGGCTATGCTATCATTTCTGTTGGGTTATTGGTCTTCATTCCTATGTGGAGAATAAGCTCAAATAATGTGGACCTTTAGGTCTTACTAGATCAAATTGAGATGGGTCAGATTAGTAGAGCACATTAGAGTCATTTGAAGAGACGCAAAAGCCAAGTGAGAGAAAAAGAAAGAGAGAAAGTCATTCCCGCATAACCCTAAACCTGCACTGGTGTTTTATTTGCTGTGAACTCGTTCACTGTTGGATCGAGCTGATTGGGAAAAATTGGTCCCGCACCAGCAGCCCTGTTTTGTGGAATTTTTATCTTCTTGGTTCTCATTTGTAAGCATTTGTGCTTATTTAAATTGGCTTATTGAACACATCATTTGGTGTTATTATTGAGAGTCTTTTGTACCCTATTATTGATCATAGTGGATTTTTCTTTGGTCTGGACGACTGGTGGTGTTTACCCTTGCATTGAGGGGTTTTCCACGCTAAAAATTGTTGGTGTCTCTTTGTGATTTGGATTCTATTATTGTTATATTTGTTTGGTACTCCTCACAAATTCTCGCAAGAAGGGGGATTGAATTTCCGCTGCGTTATTACTGTTTGATAAGTTGTTATATCTTTTGGCCCTTTCCCCATCAATTTCCTCCCTCTTGAAAATGATTTGTTCTAAAATCTTAATTTTTCTTCATGACAAAAGCTCTTTTCTTATTATTGGTCAACTTGTGTATCAATCCTCCAGGATCAAAGATCCATATGTAGTAATTACCAAACAAAATTTCAATCAATTTTTGTTTCATAAGTAAAATATATCTTAAATGACTAGATGGAGGCCTTGTATTAATGTTGAGAGACTTTTCTTGAGAGTTTTCAAGGCTTACTTCCTAAGAGTATGTTTGTCTATTTTGAGTTAATTTTAACCTAGAAGATAACATCAACTCAAAGTATCACTTTGAACTATCCAAGGAGGAGTTTATAACAATGGAAGAAAGAGGTAAGTTTGAAAAATTCTTATGATTAAAAATTGGAATTAAGAAAGATGAATTAATGTTAAATTGAGAAAAATCAAAGATTGAAAAACTCCCTTTATCATCGTAGTTTCAATTATTTTTTAGGGAGTGGTAGGTATCTTTAGTAGCACTTTCTCTTTTTCTCTTCTCTTCATGTCTTCTTTTTCTGTCTCATTTCCTTCTCTTTTTTTTCTTGTTCCTCTTTCTTTCTTTTTTTCTTGCTCTTCTTTCTCTCTTTTCTCATGTTCCTCATTACCTCTTCTCTTATCTTCCATTCTCTTTCTTTTATACCCTTTCCTCTTGGCTTCTTCCTTTTTTCTTTCTTTTCTTACTCTCTTAGTTATTCATTCCTCCTTTTGATCTCTCTTTTTCTCTTTTCACTTAAGAGATTTTTTACTTTTTCTTCATACTCATCTTCTTTACCAAAGAACTTATCTATATTTTTAATGAATGTTTTTCTTCTTTTAATGAGTTCTCCTATCTCACACATTAGCTCTTGGTTTCTCTAAAAAAGAAGAAGGAACAAACTTTCTTCTCATGCATGCTCTCAAATCATACAAATCTTTAATTGGGGATTTTCTACCTCTTTCAACATTTGATTGTCTATGATCCCACCACTCACTTCCATGTCCTACAAACCTAGAAATGCATAAACTAAGTATATAATATTTACTATGCCTAACAAAGAATGGATGAAGCTCTTCTATCTTTTTCTCTCAAGTTAAATATGACATGCATTAATATTCTCACCAAAGAATGGAATGTCATTCTCAACTCTATGATGTAGCTCATCCTCACTATGAATTAAATGAAAACTACTATAGAAACCCATTTTTAAAAAAAAATGAAAAACATGTTATACTGGTTCGGCCCCAATGCCTACATCTAGTGTCCTTTCAATCAACCTGAGACTGAAAGCCAATTGCATTATAAAGATTTGAGTTTTTACAACAAGGCTTTACAGAGACCACTTCTCAAAAATAACCACCTCTCAAACTCACTAATCTAATATAGCCAACAACAAAACCCTGCAGTAAGAACAATCCTCTTTTGCAGTCACCCTTTGAGACACCTCTCAAAGTACAAAGAACTCCTCGCTCTTCTTCCTGGCTACACACATAAGGAATAACACAATCCAAGATTGCTAAAAACGAAATTTGTTCAGTCATGAGTACACCTCAGTAGTGCAGTAGTTGATCAGCAGTGAAAACCCAAATATGTTATTCAAGAAACCTTCAAGATAATCAACTTTTGTGTATCTTATTTCATGGAGTGTCTCAACACACATGTAACTCTTTTCTCAATTCACAAAATATAAGATATGAAAGTTTAAAATGATCAATTTTCTTTAGAGTAGTGTGCAATGCGTCAATTTATAGTATTCTCATAACAAATGCAATCTAATCGAATACTATAATAATATAATTTGTTACATTAGTAACAGAGCTACACCTGAAAAGCATTCAAACAAATTTAACAGATTAAGCACTCAATGTAATCAATTTACCATATCATGTAAGTCAAAACATATAAAAATATGACCGTTGAGACAATTAAGACTTATCAACAAACAATTTTCAAAGTATAACAAACTTAATTGATTACGTAAAATGTGTAATCGATTAAGTATAACACTTAGGCATTTTGAAAACATTTTCACTTCAAAACTCATCACAACACATTTCAAAAAGATGTTTGCAAAGACACGAGTTTTAATCGATTTTACACTTAATGTAATCGGTTAAAACTTGTTGTTTTGCCACAATTTAAAACATAAGCTATCTGATGAACTTAGTTGATTACAACATCACTGTAATCGATTATTTCATACAGAGTTGCTTTGTGCTTGTTGTTTTATCACACAAAATCATTTAGTATGCATACAATAGATATAAACCCAATTATGATCATAAAAGTATGTAGACCAAACAACATATCATCATATGTATCAATCATAAAGAAACATTTACATACCAACATATATATCAATCACAAATACACATTTCTATTGTTGTTATGAAAACATATATGTGTTGTTATAATCAATGTGTTGTCATCATAAAAAATCAAACACATTAGGGATTGGGTTTAACACTTATATTGCTACCCCTATCAACAACTTTGATCATGGCCCTAGGAAATTGAAATGGACTAACCTTGTATGGTAGCTTCGTTTCAGCCAGTAGGATTACCATTACAAGTGCACAGACTACCAATATTTTAACATTCATACCTAATCTGGATGAGTCTTGTCTAGGTTATGGCATGTATAGGATGATTGGATTGTTATGGATTATTTTTGAATTAATGTTTGAATTTGTTAGTAATATATATGAATTGTTTTGTTTATCTAGCTTACTTTCCTTGTTTGTGTTTTGTTGTATGTTCTTCTACTACTTTTTTTTTGCTATGATCATCTGATGGGTAAGCAGATGGCGATGAGATGTCTATGGAGTAGGCCGTAGAGAATGTACCAGCAGATGCTTAGTTTTTAGTTTATGTGTATGTATATAGTTTTTGGTTTAGACTTTGGGTTGTATATAAAATTTATATTATGGTTATCATGGTGACTGTATTAACTTTATATTTCTTGTTTGTAGATTGTTCTTGCTTTATTGATTTTGTGATGACTCTATTATAGTATTTATACTATATTTGGGATGTTACATAAATCCTGTGTTATTTTCTTTCATTCATCTTGCTTATTATCTTGCTAAATTTTTAAAGTGCTAAAAGATTAATTGAAAACTGCCTTATACACTAGAAATTTGTTTAAAGAAAGTTAAAAAGAGTTCTCAAACCAATTCACCTCCCCTTTTGGTTAAGATATATTGTCTCACAATTTAACACCTTAATCATCTTTGTTTCAATTAATATTGAAGGAGTGGAAGATGGTTGCATTACCATGTCCTCTTTCAACAAAATTTATTTTTCATCTCTTTCTTTTCTCTCAATATACTCTTATTCCCTCTTCTATTTTGTCTCCCTTTCTATTTTCTTTTTCTCTTTATTATGTATTCTTTCATCATTATTTTTCTCGTTTTGTTCTTTCTCTCTTCTTACTTGCTATAGACAACAAGAAATGATTTGATCATAAAAATATGATATGACCAAATAGAAAATATGAAGAAAAAACTCAAAAAAAGCTAAGCACATGTAAACATGTTATCCAACACATTTAGGAAAATTTAGAAGCACAAAACAGGAGCCAAACCTACCAAAAACGTTGATGACAACATTCTGACAACTCTAACATTTGCTGACTATTTTGCTCATAACTTTTGTTCACATTTTTTTTTTGTTGGAAACTAGACTCAAAGGACTTTCATTTGACTACATAAATGTACCAGACAAGCTGATAGGATGGTTGAGATAGACCATGCTGTTTGGGATGGATAGAATGACGATATAGTTGATACGGGTCGGGATGACCGAGATGGTTGGACTGGTTGGGCTTTTCAAGATGGACAGGCTGACGAGATGATCAAGATGTATGTGTTGGCTGTATTGACACGATGACCAAGTTGAACACGATGGAGAGGTTGATGTGATGACCGGGATGGCCAAACTTATTGGAATAGACTGGATACCGGAATAGATTGAACTGACAAGATTAAAGAGATGAACATAAATTGATTAAATTGATGCATGATGGACAAGATAATTGAATTGGTTAGGCTAATCAAACTTACGAAACGACCACTATAGTAAACTAAACAGACTTAAAAATATTAAACCTATTTATACAAATATATTATATTAAAAAATAAATAAAAGAAAAACCCTTGCGTACGTAACACGAGTCAAGCGACTAGTTTTTCTCTAATAAATAACGATATAGGAATCAATGAGCGAGGTGTTTGGTAAGTTCGCCTTTTTTCTTTCGAACATGAAAATTTAGTTTCTTTGAAGTTTTAATCACGGTGAGGGGTTGTTTTCGTAAAATGTGATGGTTGGTTACTAAGATATTATGAATTTACAGTAATCTTCACAATCGGCAATATTTTTCTCTGAAAGATCGTGGAAATCCACGCATGATAACGTAGTGGATGTAAATTGTAAGAATTTTTAGTTCAAATTCACTTTTTTCTCCTTTTCGTTTCTGAACATTGAAAATTTAGTTTTTACAAAGTTTTAATTATAAATATGATTTTCCATTTTACAAAAATATGTTTTATTTGACTGTTAATATAAATTAAAATTTAGTAGAATAAAAGTTGCACTGGCAAAATCATAATTAATTTAAATAAATTAAAGACAATTCTTTTACCATTTGCCGCGTTGTTATTGTTGTACGATTTAAGTACTCCCACAAAACAATCAAGTAGAGCAGCAGAAGTGACACCCTGTACTTGATTGGCCAATGTAGTAAATTGAATGTAATATTCATGGATTCTACCAACTTTAACCAACCATTTTGAAGAGATCTATGAGAAATTAATACGATCCGATGGGTAAGAATAACGTTTTAAAGCCAATTCTTTTTTTTTTTAAGTATCTCCAACATTATTATAAGTCTTATATTTATTACAAAAATTATGTTTATTAATGAAAATGACTACATGTTTGCCTTTTTAAAAAAGAAATTGAGAATTATCTATTTCAATTTTTCTTCCTGATTATTCTATTTTGTCCATAAATTTGTATGACCATCAAGATATTTTTTACAGATTTCATTTCTTTTAATAGATTTAGTGGTTTTTTTATTTACTTTTCTCTTTTAGTTCAAATAAGTTACAATTGCATCAAATAATATTTTTATTAATTTCTTTTATATCATAATTAGAATTCATTTTTGCTTGTTCAGGTTCTTGCAAATTTAAGTTTGACACTATTTTTTTTAAAATTAATTGATTAGATTAAAAGAAACGTAGTTATCATTAAATTTTTTATCAAATATTTTCCTTCAATTTTGGAGAATTACTGGGGTGCATATTCCAGCACCAGAATGTGGAATAAATTTAAATGGCCCCTGCAGCTTTAATAACTGAATGGACAGTTTGAGAATCATGAACTGCACCTTCCTAGAAAGTAGTGTTAAGTATAGAGATGGCGTGATTATCATGAAGTGGTATGCTGAACATGAAAACGACAATACGTTTCTTTGGAAGATCGTGGAAATCCCCCATGATAACGTAGTGGATGTAATTTCTAAGAATTCTTAGTTCAAATTCACTTTTTTTTTTACTTTTAGTTTCTGAACATGAAAAATTAGATTTTAAAAAGTTTTAATTACAAATATGATTTTCCATTTTACAAAAATATGTTTTATTTGACGATTAATATAAATTAAAATTTAATAGAATAAAAGTTGCACACTGGAAATATCATAATTAATTTAAATAAATTACAGACAATTCTCTTATCATTTGCAGCGTTAGAAAGGTCAAGAAGTTTGTTTGTTTTTCTTTTTTCGTTTTTCATTTAAAGGAGTACTTACGAGTGAGTTATCCGGCCATGAAGATGGCAATTTAGGTCAAGTATTTTTTTTTATTTGGATTCTTTTTAGGCCAAAAAAATTAACATGACTCTCCTGGCAAAAAACTATATGTTACGTAAAAATAATATATATGTTACGTAAAAATATTGAACCAATAAATAGTGAACTAGTAAAAAAGCAATATATATATATATATATATATATATATATATACTCTCTTATACAATCTAGATGTGTATAAAAGACAGCATATATATCAATCACAAATACACATTT
>NW_025904300.1:0-31499 GCF_018835915.1 Vigna umbellata | reverse complement strand
TACGTCATGTTTTGGATGATGACCATTATTCGTGCACATTACACCAGTGGATGGGAAACGATATTATTTAGGTTTGAATTTTATTTTCCCTATAGTTTAGATTTCAAATACACTAATTGAAATCATTGTATTTTATGCAGAGATTCAATAGGACTGCTCCAATTCCAGAGAAGTCACTTCAACTTGTGAGGAAAGCACTGGCTAAATATGTAATTCATTTATATAATAGTATGTAGTAGATATTAGGATATAGTAAGTTCTAAGTTTATGTTTCTAAGTTGTTTGATGCTTTTCTACATTATTATTCGTTTAACTTTGTACATTACATTGATTTATGCTTCAAACTTGATTTATGATTACATTGGATTGATTTATGCTTCTAAGAAATTGATTTATGATTCAATTGAATGTATTTATGTTTTATTATAATTTTCATTCAAAATATACGATTCTGGATTATTCTAGACTGTTCTGGTTGTAAATATATATGCAGGTCTGTTTCTGTTGTTGGGAATGATGCAGAAACAGACCTCATTTAAAAAAAAAACAAAGATATATGCCTCGGTTCAAGTCAAAACCGAGGTAGAAAAGCATTTTGGTCTCAGTTATAACCACACCAGAAGCAGAAAGGCTTGCGGAAGAAAAAAAAAGGGATCTATTGCCTCGGTTCAAGCTACAACCGAGGCAGTAGGGTGACAAATACGGTCTCGGTTCCTCTGAACCGAGGCATATAGTCCTACGAAAAAAAAAACCAAAAACTCTACGACTTCGGTTCCCCTGAACCGATGCCAAATCCTCTCCCTTTATGCCTCGGTTCACACCCGAGGCCAAAAGTATTACACTTTTTGCCTCGCCTGAATATTTCTCGGTTCGAGAACCGCTGCCTATAGAGAAAAACAACCGCGGTCATTTCTCCTGACTGTACTAGTGTATAATTACTCTATCTTTTTTTCTTTTAATATCTCATTGTTTAATGAGGTGGTTGTTTTGAAATAATTATATAAAATAGAGATTACTTTAGACATATTCAATGGAAAGTTAAGATGGAATGTTGCAATCATTACAACAACAACAAAGAAAAAATAATTGTCAGAAATAACAAAAATTTGTTAATAATGATTGTTTTCTAACAAATTTACATATGGATATCACCCATTATAATAATTACGAACAAATATATCATTTGATAATTATCGATGGTTATATTCATTGATAATTATCAAAGGATATATAGGTTGGTGTTTACCGATGAACATAGTTTGTCGGTAATTATCAAAAGATATATCTGTCAATAAAGTTTGTGACCTATAGTGGGACATTATTGTCGACTTTATCATTCAACAAAGTATGTCGGTAAATGGCATGATAGATTCAAGTGCAGAGAGCTATACTTGTTTTATCACATAATTAAACCTAGAAAACAACATAGACAATGAAATCTAACATCACATTAATATCTAAACAAACATGTTTATAATGTAATTCACAAAACTATCATATGTAAAGTATATGTTTATAAAGAGTATAATATTTGTATTCACATATGATGTAAGGGCATCTAATCCCTCCATCCAAAGTATAATATTTATATTGTCAAGCCATCCAAACAAATTCTTCAACTCCTCTCACAAAATTTTCCATCAAACCCCTCATACTACTGTAAGAACGATCATACATCTAACCACCTCTCACACTACTGTAAGAACGAGGATACATCTAACCATGGTAGTTGGAAACTTTGATCATGTTCCGTCACACAAAGGTGATTAGAAGTTCATCTAGAAAATAAGTTCTACAACTCAAAATAAGTTCTACAATTAATTTCAGAGAAGTATAAATACTACACTATTGATGAATATACAAAACAAAAACATCATTATAAGAAATAAACTATAAAACCAACATCATTATAAGAAATAAACTATTTGTTCACAATAATTTTTGCATCATTTTTTTATATCTAAACACAAAGCTAAGATTGTAATTTTTATTTTATTTCTCTAGAAATAATACTTATTAAATGGACACAATTTACTTTAACCATTAACTATGATTCAATTATGATAGAAAAACGAGACCAAATTAGATAATCACTATTACAAATTGTACTTAAATAAATTATGTAATAAACAAACGTAAATAAGTTTTACCTTCTTCTAATTTACCAATTTTCTGTTTTTATATGTATAAGATTTGTTGGAACCAAACTTTTATATTTCAAGATTTTCATGACATTTCGTTTTTTTTAATTATAACTATAGCTTTTTTCAACTATTTTAGTCATATGTTAAATATATTTTCCTATTTTAATCATCCATTAAATATGTTTTTTTTCTCTCCATATTATGAAAAATTATGTTTAGTTTCTAAACTAAATTATATCATATTTAGTCTTTATATCATGTGATAGTGAACGTATGTTTATAAAGAGTATAATATTTGTATTGTCACATCTGTAGGGGCATCTAATCTCTTATAATATTTATATTGTGAAGTCATCCAGATAAGTTCTTCAACTCCTCCTATAAAATTTTCTTTCAAACCTCTCATACTATTGTAAGAACGATCATACATCTAACCACGGTAATTGGAAACTTTGATCATGTTCTATGACAATCCAAAAAAAAATGTCCCGTCACACAAAGGTGATTGGAAGTTCATCTAGAAAATAAGTCCTACAACTCAAAATGAGTTCTACAATTAATTTCGGAGAAGTATAAATACTACACTATCGATGAATATACAAAACAAACATCATTATAAGAAATAAACTATAAAATAAACATCATTATAAGAAATAAATTATTTGTTCTCAATAATTTTACATCATTTTTTTATAACTAAACACAAAGCTAAGATTGTAATTTTTATTTTATTTCTCTAGAAATAATACTTATTAAATGGGCACAATTTACTTTAACCATTATCTATGGATTCAATTATAATAGAAAAACGAGACAAAATTAGATAAAGATAATTAAAAGTTGTACTTAAATCACTAAAAAAAATATATAATATAACAGGTTTTTTTTTCTGCGGTTTAAAAACACCTCTCCTAATTTTGGATGGTTTTAATAAAATCCGCAATTATGTTTTTTTTTTATTTTTTTTAAAAACTTTTCGGCGGTTTCACCGAATAGCCTGTAAGTGTGTAAATAATTTCTTAATTTTCTCTTCACTTCGTCTTCACTTTTGCATTTTCTCTTCTCTGCCTCTCATTCTCCCATCCTAACTTTCCCTTCACCCCACCTTCCATTTGCCTTTTCATCTTCTTCACTTTGTCTCTCGTTCTTTCACCTTAACTTCTCCTCCCCATCGGCTTTCCTTTGCCTTTTGTATCTTCTCCACTCTGTCACTCATTCCCCAACCCTAATTTTCACTTCGCCGCGCGTTTTGCATTTTCTCCACCCTGACTCTTTCCTAACCCTAATGTCTCTCGGCTCCCGCAGCGACCGGAACTCCGCTGCAAGTTGCTCGAGCTTGGACGGAACGACAAGCTCCGAGGTGGCAATCGCGGAGCAGGAAATCACAGGGTTTGTCTTGATCGAACTTAAACGACGTCAGAGGCGTTTGAAGAGCAAAGGTTTTCACACTGTTGGAAAGCCACTTCATTAGCTCAGATAAAGTAATAATGCAGATAAAAATTGCAGATTCAAGTTATGTTGTTAACGTGTGAAAATTTCTTATTTCACTTCGACTTGTCTGCATTCTAATTGGAATATATATTGGGAAAAAAATTTGTTCTTTTTTCAGGATGGCGCAGATGCTGCTAAAAGTGCAAAGGTTAGTGTGATAGGACTGGACTCGGAGAAGGTCCAACAATTGTGTGATGTAACCAATCAGGAAGTTGAAGCCGAGAAGGTTCAAATTACCAATTACTTGTGTCTAGTAAGGCTCTTATGAGTCTACCTATTTACAACTTAGGAAGAAGTCCTTTTTCTAGATTTCTTAACCATTAGTTGTTTTGGTAAGGAAACTATGTTGTTCAGAGGATTAAAAGGAATAAAAGTGGTGGAATCCAAGGCAAAGTCTTTGAAGGCTCGAATGATAGTATGTCATTGCTCCTAATCTTTTTCTTTCCAGTGCCATATTTCCTCAAATGAATATTCATTGTCCTGATATTCAAAACTTCTTTGAGAGAGAACTTATTTCATTATAATATAACATTATAATATAACTGCTTGGTTTTCTTATTTAGATCTTTATTAGTTGTAAAGAAAATAAGATTAGTGTTTACAACTTGTAGTACTTCTCTGTCAAATTATTGTCACAGAGCTTCTCCCTGAACATGTTTAAATTATTTTTCACCCAAATCTCTTCTGATTAACATTAAAAATATACACAAAAACCTCTTATCACAAGTCATAAACCATGGATTTAGTGTAAAGGAAAATCAACAATGATAGGTTATAGTAGTAATACCTGATATGCTCCCACCAAATGAAGAATAATGCAAGCATTAGCAAAGGCAACAAGCCAATAAGGCTCATAAAACCCAAACCCTGTCGAGATGTTTCCTGGTGTACCATTTCCAAAAGCTCCATGTCTAAGGCATCCACAAGATAGGTAGAAGAATGTTGTCACAATGGTTGCAACCATGGATATCTCAAATAACCTCCAATGCCATTCTCCATTTTAACCATCGTACTTATATTCGATATGTAATGTCTTCATTAATCTCCTCATCATTTTGTAATACTGGTCTAAGGTATTTAAGTTTAGAAACTTGTAGTAAGACACCTTCCATTTTTTTACTTGCAATTGCAAAATTAATAATGTATATACTACACATATAGATAGTCAAAAACAAAAAAAGAAACTCAGACTAAAGAAACTTATGATAAATAATTAGGTCAGTTTATGCACAAATCAGGATCAATCTAGAAGCAACACGAGCATGGCAATGAAGTCAAAATATGAAAGACTATGGTTGAATTAGTATAAAGAAAAAAGCGTGACAAATCTTAGTTAAATGTGAACTGGGAAGGCAGAATTTAAGCGATATTCAGGTGAGAAATTCCTTTCTTAAATTATATAGTTAGATACTTCGGTAACCGATAACTTTGGCAACACTTGGTTTCAGGGAACAAGATCAGTTGTTCTTGCAGGAGTAGTTTCAACTCTGAAATTGGTTGGGGGAAACTTGACCGATCACAGGTTCTTATTCCTTGGTGCTGGAGAGGTAAGTCATTATCCTTCTGGGATCATGTTTCCTTCTTCATTGTTTCCTACAGATAAGAAAGCCTAATCATTTCACAACAGAGAAAAAGGTGAAAAAAAGAGAGTACTGAACGTTATCAGATTACTTTGAATTGTTGTTCACTTGAATTGCATGGCTTGTGGTTGTAGGCTGACACTGGAATAGCAGAACTCCTAGCACTTGAAACTTCAAAATGGGTTAGATTTCTTACATGATTATTAAACTAACGAGTTAGATTTTTCCAGAAACTAACCATTGTCTTGGCAGACAAATGTCCCAGTTGAAGAATTGTGCAAGAACATTTGGTTGGTAGACTCACAGGTTTTACAAAAGCCAATTTAGCTCTTTCCTGTGGAAAGCAATTGTTTTTTTACCATTGTATCAATCTTTTATTCCTACTTTTGCAGGGTTTGATCGTGAGATCCCGCAAAGACTCACTTCAATCTTTCAAAGAGACCCTGGGCTCATGAACGTGAACTTGTTAAGAAACTTGTAGATGCTATTAATGTATGGCTCTCCATCTCTCTTAACTCTCACTCACAGAGAAGTAGTTTCAAATTTCTTACATTTCAATGTTTTCTTCTCAGAAAATTAAACCAACGGTTTTAATCGGAACATCAGGACAAGGGAAAGCTTTTACCAAGGAAGTGATTGAAGCTATGGCTTCCATCAATGAGGTAACATGTTAATCAATCCACTTGCCAACCTACTGTGCATTTTGATGCCACAGAAGCTAATCTATCCATCATTTGTAATGCTTGCAGAAATCTATTATTCTTTCATGGTCAGGAAATGTGTGTTAAAGAATGTGTGTTGAGGGTCTTGATTTGATCTCGTTACTCTTAATCCTGAGGCTCTATACAGTCTAGACTCTAGCAATCCATCATTATACATTATTAGGAAATTGTCCGACTGAGAAATTTTTTTGTGGCTGTTAAACTGATTGGCTGTTCTATATTGCTATCAAGTGCAGTCAAATGAAGATGCTCTTCATTCACTATCTCAAGTTGGAGAAAATTCTCATGTACAAGATGAAAATAAGGAAGTGTGCCACATGATAGATGTAACGAAGAAGAACCTGACATCTTTGTCTTTAATTTTTTGTATTGAACATCTTTGTTTTTAATTTTGAACATCGTTGTTTTTAATTTTTATAGTATTGAACATTGTTGTTTTTAATTTTTATAGTATTGAACATTGTTGTTTTTAATTTTTATAGTATTGAACATTGTTGTTTTTAATTTTTATAGTATTGAACATTGTTGTTTTTAATTTTTATAGTATTGAATATCTTTGCCTTTAATAATTTATGTTGAACAATATAATTTACTTTATATAATAATATTCAATTTTAGATTATATTAAAATCAGATTTATAAATTCAATTTGAACCAGATTTATCATAATTCAATTTGAACACAAAAAAAAAATGATCTGGAAGCATTTCCGGCGGTTTTGGATAAAACCTCTATAATAGGGGCATTTCTTTCAAATGCAGTTATTTTCAGCAGATTTTTGGAAACTCTGGTTAGTATCAGCGGTTTTTTGAAAACCTCGGTTAGTATTGGCGATCTTCCGGAAATTCCGGTTAGTATTGACAGTTTTCCGGAAATCCCAGTTAGTACCGACGATTTTTCAGAAACTCCGGTTAGTTTCGTCAGTAATTTTGTGACGGTGGTTTTTCCAGTGATTTTCTGCAATCGCGGAAAACATGCTTTTTTGGGATTAAAACTTCCGGTAATACTAAAAAAACTCCTGAAAAAATTAGAGATTTTTGTAGTGAATAAATTATGTAATAAACAAACTTAAATAAGTTTTACCATCTAATTTACCAATTTTCTATTTTTATATGTATAAAATTTGTTGGAACCAAACTTTTATATTTCAAAATTTTCATGACATTTCGTTTTTTTTTAATTATAACTATATATTTTTTAACTATTTTAGTCATATGTTAAGTATTTTTTCCTATTTTAAGCATCCATTAAATGTTTTTTTTGTCTCCATATTATGAAAAATTATGTTAGTTCCTAAACTAAATTATATCATATTTAGTCTTTATATCATGTGACAGTGAACGTAAAAGATCTTTTATGTAAAGAGTCCTAGTATGATATTTAGTTTATTATGAAAGTCGTTTAAACATAAGAAACACGTCATTTATTAAAAATGATGAATTACATTGATTTTCATAAAATAGAAAAATAAATACTTTATAATTTAATTTAAAAAATACAATTTTTTGTAATAGTTTAGAAACGAAAATATTTAATTCTCTATTTTATTGTAAATAAAAATATAAGTTTAGAATTTAAGAACTGTATGTGTAATGTAAAATAAATTGAATATTACTTATTAAAAAAAGAAAAAGCTTAAAAAAACGAAAAACAAATATGATAACTGTAACTCGAAAACGAATGAGTATTTTTTTTTTCATTTTTAGTTTTTCTTGTTTGTCCTTTTAAAAAAATAGCGGTACATTGACCTCATTGATAAAAAAAAACTATAAAAAAAAATATATTTTTCAATCTTTCTATACTTATCTAACACTTGGTAAAATATATTATTTTAAAATTTTTAATTTATTAATTTCAGTTTTTTTTTTTACATTTTAAATACAAATGTTATTTCTTGATATTAAATATATTAAAAAAAATATGATATTTATGTATCATCATCTAATAAAAAATACGTCTAAATAGTAGTTGCATAAAATGATATTTTAATTACTTTTTTTATATTTTAATTTTAAATGTTAATGTATATTAGATATTTATTTGATAATAATACATGTACATATATATATATATATATATATATATATGTATGTATATATATATATATATATATATATATGTATATGTATATATGTATATGTATATGTATATGTATATATGCACATATATATATATATATATATATATATATGTATATATATATATATATATATATATATATATATATATATATATATATATATATTAACATTTTAAATTAAAAAATGATTAAAATATTATTTTTTGAAGATGTTAAGTATCTGTATTTCTTTTGGAGGTGTTACTGTATCACTTCTCTTGCCAAATCATTTTAATTTTATTTTGGTTTAATCATTTCGAACATCTCTATTTATGTAGGATCGTCTCAAGTAGGTTCTCGTATTGTAAATATTCTTGATTAGGTCCTTTATTGTGAAAAATTGAATCAATTTAGGCCTCGCCGTTAGTTCCATACTAACACCGTTAAAGGGGGTGACACGTGTCAGTTTGTGATTTTTTTGAATTTTTTAATTATATTTTTATTATTTTTATTTTTATTTTTTATTTTATTTTTTATTTTTTTAAAGTAAAATTTAAAAATGCCACGTGTCAAAGCGATAGTGTGCCACGTGGCAATGACAGTGTGACATGGCACTGACAATGCCACATGTCATTGTCAGGCCAAGTGTCATTGCAATAGTCTCAATTTGGTCCTTGTATTTTTATTATGTCTTAATTTGATCCATGTATTTTTATTTTGTCTCAATTTAGTCTTAATTTTAAAAATTAAACAATTTTTCCCTCCTCAAATTCAAACAAAGTTTAAATTGTATATAAATCTTAACAAATATTTTTATTAAAATTGATATTTTTAATAAATATTTTAACAAGATTAAGTTTAATTATATTTATATTTACTTAATCATATAAATGTTAATTATGTTATTTAAATATACCTATAAGGGTTTAATAAAACAATGACATAACATGGTGGTGTGAATTTTTCAAACGAGTTAACTCATTGAACAAATTATTAATGTGAAATTTCACTTTTTTTTTCAATAAAAAATTGGAGAAAGTTTTCGTGACAACGGTAATTAAAGGTAGTTTCTTCTTTCATGATTTTCCATGG
This sequence comes from Vigna umbellata, assembly GCF_018835915.1. The sequence goes on along the minus strand of NW_025904300.1, from coordinate 22,411 downwards.
AAACTTTCACTACAAAAATTCACACCAGCATGTTATGTCACTCTTTTTTTTAAACCCTTATAGATATATTTAAATAACATAGTTAACATTTTCTATGATTAAGTAAATATAAATATAATTAAACTTAATCTTGTTAAAAATATTAATTTTAATAAAAATATTTGTTAAGATTTATATACAATTTAAATTTTGTTTGAATTTGAGGAGGAAAAAATTGTTTAATTTTAAAATTAAGACTAAATTGAGACAAAATAAAAATACAGGGATCAAATTGCAACATAATAAAAATACAGGGATCAAATTGAGACTAATGCAATGACACGTGGTCTGACAATGACATGTGGCACTGTCAGTGCCATATCACACTGCCATTGCCACGTGGCACACTATCAGTTTGACATGTGGCATTTTTAAATTTTACTTTTAAAAAAATAAAAAATAAAAATAAAAATAATAAAAATAAAAATAAAAATAATAAAAATATAATTAAAAAATTCAAAAAAACCACGAACTGACACGTGTCACCTCTTTTAACGGTGTTAGTATGAAACTAACGACAAGGTTTAAATTGATTCAATTTTTCACAATAAAGGATCTAATCGAGAACATTTACAATACGATGACCTACTTGAGAGGATCCTAGATAAATAGGGATGTTCGAAATGATTAAACTTTTTATTTTTCCAATTGAACGCGCTTCAGGATGTCACTATGAATTGAGAGTAACCTTCACAATCCACAATATGATACGATATGTGGGGTAGATATGATACTAACTCAGTGTGATGGTATAAGAATTTTTAGTTCAAATTCACTTCTTTTCGTTTTAGTTTCTGAACATGAAAATTTAGTTTTTATTTGACTGTTAATATAAATTAAATTTAGCAGAATAAACATTACGCACTGGCAAAATCATAATTAATTTAAATAAATTAAAGATAATTTAAATCTTAACACCATTATAAATTTAAACTAATAGTATAACTTTTACTACTTTTTCTTATTTAAAATAAAATTCTAATTAAATTTCAAGTGATAAAGTCACTCAACTTAGATAATCAACAAAGTATTTAAACTAATAAAAGTTTAATATTTGATAAAACAAATTGAAACAAGTACGAGTCACTTTTTTTTTTAATTTACTATAAAACTTAATAACAAAAACATAAAGAAAAAGAGAATAAAAATCTTTAGAACGAATAAAATATGATGGGATGAAAATATTTCTTAGATAAAGTGTGATCAAATTTGGAAATAAATGAGATATGGGTGGAGAAAATTATATAGAAGAGAGACAAATTTAAGAGAGAGGAGAGAGAAGGGGGAGGGGACAGCAGTGGCGTTACAGTCGCTAGGATTAAATGAATTGTTCTTACACATATGACATGTAGCCCATTCTTCTCCTATGATAAAAGGTTGTAAGAACGTCTTCTTACAAGAATTTAGCATAAAAGCTCCACTAAAATTCTATGTTCTCTAAATATTCGAGTAATATGTGTTTAAATTCCTACTGTCATAATTAATTGAACCATTTGTTTTATATCTCAAGTTGATACTACTAAGGATTGCGATTGTACACTATTTCTTTATATGAAAAGTAATTCGGAGTTGAGTTAGGGATTCTAAATTTACCAATTCCAATTATTAAATACTTTTTCTTAAAAAAACTTTAATTTTCAAGTGACATTGTTCTTGTCTGAATATGTTAGGAAAATATATCTTCTAACTCTTTTTCAAACGCACCTCTAACTCCAAACTTCCACTTTCAAACATAGATGTCCTAAGTTTTCATCATCTCTCTGATAGGGTTATATCTATAAAACACAAATAAGTCGTAATAAATGTTGAAATAATAAAACGTAATCAATTATCTCATATACTATATTTATGAACTTTTATCTTAATAAACCTTGGTGGCAAACTCTTAGTTAATGATCCAAACACAAGAAATATGACCAAACAAATTCAAAAAGACTCATCAATGGAAGATGAAGTTAAACTCTTATTCTCTTATGTCATCATGGAGTAGAATAAATTTAAGTCTTGTATTTTCGGTCAAATAGTGTAGATTTTATTTTTAGTCCTATATTTTAAGCCAAGTAAAATATAGTTTTTAGACTACTTAAGTCAACAAAGGCCAAGACCCAATGTTGACCAAAATGGATGAATAAGCTACTAGGTTGACCAAGGTAGTCAAAGGTTTCAACCTAGCTTAGTGAGCAAGGGAGTGTGTTAAGACAAGATCGTCCAAGAAAGAAAATGGATCGTCTAAAGCATCTTTGGTTTTGAAGTTTAACAAACAACATTAAACAAAATGATATGGAGTAATCAGATATCAAAATAGCATAAACACAAAGAACAAAAGAATAAAATTACATTCTCTAATGATTATAAAAGAAATAACGTCCGAACACTAGAAAATAGACATCCCAGAATCATCTAGGCACATACCATCTAGTTACCTAGTTAGCGTAAAAGAGATATCTAAAAATGAAAACATCTAGAGAAATATTATATTTTTATTAAGATGCATTGTAACTTTAAGAAAATATTCATAATTTATTTATACTAACATAACTTAATATTTGACATTTCACATATTGTTAGATATATTATCTTTATTTTATATTTATCTTTTATCTTTAGTTAGTTTGTTATTATTTCTTATTTGTATGCTTTGGGCTTAGCCCATATTACTTGTATTATAAATAGAGGACCCTGTGTGTATATTCAACACAAGAGAGATTAATCCCATATATAATTTCATTATATTCAACATGGTATCTAGAGCATAAGGTTCTTTGTTCGTTGGCCCTGCCCACTACAATCGTCGTCGCTGTTAGAGTCGTCGTCGCCGACGTTAGAGTCGTTGTTGCCGCTGTCTCCGTCACCAAAGCATTAGTTTCAACCAGTGACAACAATTTTTCTCGACTCGACCAAGCAACCACAATGTCGTCAAGATCGCTACCATCGGAGTCCAGACACACTTTCACACACCGATCATAGTTTTCTTCCGCTATATAGCCGTTCGTGACAACACGTGTGTCATTGTCTCCATCGTCGACCACCTTCATTGGACTCATCACGACTTGGTTGTGTTGATTGGGACTCTTTTGAGTTCTAGGTTTTTTACTCTCTTGCTTGTTCATGGCTTCTAACCCGTCCATATATACTAACTATGTCAATGTGCATTTATCTATTTACAAGTTAGATGGTACTAATTATGCGACTTGGGCATCATACGTTAAACTTTGACTTAAGAGTTAGGGGTATCTTGATCATATTACTCAGAACGTGACAATTATTGATTCCGCTGCAGTTACTCATTGGTTGAAAGTTGATGCTCAGTTATGCATTGTTATCAAGGGTACCCTTCATTCCTCTTTAAAACAAATTTTTCGTTCCTACGAAACATGTTTTGAAATATGGGAACACGCCAAATTATTATACACCAATGATACTCAACGTCTTTATGGTGTTTGTCATGATCTTCTCAATGTTCTTGCTCCTTGGTGTCAGTACTCTATGACTGATTATATGGGTAAAATTCATGCTCTTTTTCATGAGTTTAATGAATTATTGCCTCCTACCTCTACTCCTGCCAAAGAAATAGAGCAACGGTCAAAGTTCTTCATGCTACTAGCATTGCACGACCTTGCGGATGAGAGTATTCTCATATTCGTGATCAGATTTGGGTTCACCTGTTGTTCCCACTTTGACTTCTACTTGTTCCACTCTTTTGCGTGTACCTAGTAAACCCATCAATGATACATATGTTTCCTCTACGTTGGCATCTCAACGTCATGATCACAATCACTCTCACAAACCGGGAAAAGGACGTCTCAAGTGTAGCCATTGTGGCAAGGTAGGCCACACGATTGACAGGTGTTATGGATTACATGGTCGCCCTCCTAGATTTGCTGCAATTGTTCAGACTGCTTCTATGTCACAATCACCTACAGGGATCCTCCTTCATCTGATATAACTGATGACTCTGTTATTTTCAGTAAATTTCTCGAATGGTATAAGGATTAACAACCTTCTAGTTCCATTGCATCTGTAGCACACACATGTACATCTTTTATTGGTCTGAGTCCATCTTCTTCTATTGACTCTTAGGTTCTTGACTCGGGAGCCACATATCACATTACTGGTAACAAATCTTTATTTTCCTCTTTTTCCTCTCTGAATCCTTTACCTTTTGTTACAATGGCTAATGGATCTAGAGTTTTAGCTTATGGTGTTGGAACTGTTAACATTTTTCCTTTTTTATCCATTGATAATGTTCTTTATGTCCCTGAGTCTCCTTTTAACTTATTATATGTCAGTCGTCTAACTCGTTCTCTTGATTGTGATATTTCTTTTAACAAAGATTCTGTTTGTTTACAGAACCAGAGTTCGAGACAGGTGATTGGCACCGAATGTGAGTCTCATGGTCTTTATCATCTTCGCCCCTCTACACATATTGGTGCAGTTATGGAGTCTCCATCTCTTATTCATGCTCAGTTAGGTCATCCCAGTCTTGCCAAATTGCAACAAGTTGTTCCTAGCTTATCCAAGTTGTCTAATTTGGTCTGTGAGTCGTGTCAATTAGGAAAACATATTTGTAGTTCCTTTCCTTGTAGTGTCTCACAACGTGCTTCATCCACTTTTACCTTAGTTCATTCTGACATTTGGGGACCTAGTCGTGTTAAGTCTAATTTAGGTTTTCAATATTTCGTTACTTTTATTGATGATTATTCTAGATGCACTTAGCTGTTTTTAATGAAACATCGTTCTAAGTTATTGTATCTTTTTCAAACCTTTTATAATGAAATTAAAACTCAGTCTGGTGTTTCTATTCAAACTTTGTGTAGTGGTAGTGGTCGTGAATATCTTTCCCATTCTTTTCAACAATTTATGGCTTCCCATGGTATTCTCCACCAAACTTCATGTGCTTATACACCTCAACAAAATGGGGTAGTTGAGCGTAAAAATAGACATCTTATTGAAACAACTTGTACTCTTTTAATTCATGGTAACATTCCTCAATATTTTTGGGGTGATGTTGTTTTTACTGCATGTTATCTCATTAATCGCATGCCCTCTTCTGTTTTAGAAAATAAAATATGTCATTCTATCTTATTTCCTTATGAACCCCTTCACCCCTTACCTCTAAAAGTTTTTGGGTCTACATGTTTTGTTCATAATTTTGGTCCTGGTCTTGATAAGTTAGTTCATCAATCACACAAATGTGTTTTTTTAGGCTTTACTAAATCAAAGAAATGATACAAGTGTTTTTCTCCTTCTCTTGATCGTTATTTTATATCTGCATATGTCACCTTCAATGAGTCTTCCTTTTATTTTAATGATCATTCTTCTTCTAATATGTCTCCTTCTAATACTATCAATATTCTTGTTTTTTGTGCTCCTCCAATTGTATCTAATTCACCATGTGTTTCTCAACAACCACTAAGTAACTCAATTGAAGGTCCTTCTAAGGAAATTGTAGTATCAACTAAACAAAAAATTCAGCAATGAAAGAAATACATCAAGAGAGAGAATATTTCCAATCATCGCCTGCCTCCAAATGCCCACTAATTTCCCTTTTTGTATCCATTCATTCCCCAATGAAAATCCTTGAGCCATGTATTCACTTTTCTCTCCCTCACGTGTTGTGGTCTACCACTATCTTTTGTTGCATATGCCATGTGTCCTAGGTCCCCAACTAACTCCTCCTTGCCATCATTTCTTCTATCCATTCTGTCTCCTTAATGACAACATTATTCTCAATCCTTACACATTCATATGTTCAAAACAAGGATTAGACAAAAATTTACTTACTTTATGAATAATATAACAAATATTAGGCTTGTATATAATTGAATAAAGTAATCTATCTATGAGATGTCTATAAATATTTGGATCTCGTAAAGGATCACCTGAATTATAATGAAACTTAACATTCGACATCATGGGAACTAAAGATGGTTTACAACCCATCATGCTAAAGTTAGAAAGAATAGACAAGACATAATGACTTTGACATAAAAATACCATACTTGGACGAGAAAGATTTAATCCTAAAAATAAATTAAGATTGCCAAGATATTTTAATTTAAAATGATTATTCAACATAGTAGTAACAAAATGAATGATAGTTGAACTAAGACTAGCAAGCATAATGTCATCAACGTAATCCGAAACAACAATAAAATTGAAAGCAAACCCTTTAAGGAATCATACATAGACTGAGTGAAACCCTAGGAAATAAGAGTAGGATAAAATTTATTAAACCAACTTGGTGAAACCTGTCTAAGACCATATATAGATTTATTTAACCTACAGCTAAGGGTTGACAAGTGGTAGAAGAACAATTATGATTATATCCTTAAGGAATCCATAAAAATTTCTTCGCTAAGAGTACCATTTAAAAATGCATTGTTTATGTCAAGTTCTGAAAGATTCTAGTTTTTGAAAGCAACATAGAAAGAAGAAGTCTAAGGGTAGTAATTTTTTCCACAGGAGAAAAAGTTTCTTGAAAATCAATACCATTGTTGAGAAAAACCTCCAACAAGTTTAACTGTGTATACAACTAATGGGATTTTTACTAGGGGAAAAAGGAGTAATGGTCCAAGTTTGGTTTATATCCATGGCTTGAAGTTTAGATTCTATAGCAACTTTCCAATGGGGATATTTTATAGCTTGGCTAGTTCTAAGGTTCAAAATTAGAGGATATTTGATGAATAAAATGTTTATGAAAATTTGAAATGCGAGAATAATCAAGACATTGACGAATTGGATATGTACTATTTAAATCAGAAGTGACATTATATTGGTGATACTCAGAAAGATAAGCAGGGGAATAGTGGTACGAACATACCTGCATGGAGGAGGATTGTGATTATCAGTATAGGTAGAGATGATGTATATATATGTGGACTGAGCATTTGTCCCAGGAAATTGTCATAAGGGGTAGGGGAAGAAGAGTCTAAAATGATGCTTAAAATCACAATCACTATCAGTAATGTCATTGGTTTGACGTAGGTTAAGAATAATAGGCTGAAAAAATATCCGTAGAATTAGTCTATATATGATTAAAAGGAAATATATTTTCATAAAATCAAACATCTCTAGAAATAAAAATCTAGTTAGCGTAAATATCAAGCAATCTATAAGCCTTATAATCAGGGGATACCCTAAAAACATAACAGTAGTAGCTCTAGGACTGAATTTATGTCTATGATATGTGAAGAAAAAGTAGAGGAATAGCATAAAGAACCAAAACCCTTATATGTACATAATAAGGAATTTTATCAAACAAAACCTCAAGGAGATTAATTTCCTAAAACAAGAGAGGGAATGTGATTCATATTAAAAGGAACAATTTTGATACAATCACCCCAATAAACAAGAGGAACATTTGATTGAAACATCAAAGAGCAGGCAATATTAAGAATATGAAGATGTTTACGATCAACAATGCTATTTGTTGAGGCTTTTCAACACAAGAATACTGATGTATCACACCTTTAAGAGAGAAAAAAAATCTTTAAAAGATAATTCTTTAGCACTATGAGAATGAAATACTTTAACTATAGTGTTAAACTAAGTTTCAACATAAGCACAAAAATTATGGATTGTATACAAGCAATCATTTTTACTTATAAGAAGATAAACCCAGGAAAAACAACTTTTGTCATAAACAATGGTGAGAAAATAACGACAATCAATATAAGTAGCATGTTTAAAAGGACCCCACATATTGGCATGAATAAGGTCAAAATAATTTGCACTAAAGTATGATTAAAAAATGCCAATTTATTTTGTTTTTAAAGATGGCAAATGTCACAATCAAAAGAATTATCAATGGCAATCAAGGGAATTTTATCAACCACAATTTTATATATTGAAGAAGAAAGTGATAGCGCTGGTGCAGATGAACATATGATAAAGCGTGACAGAGAATAGAGAGAGAAAAACTAGTTGTTTTTCATTAACCAGCAACTGATATATGTATACAGAGATAGGGCCATAGAACTGTCATTTGACAGTTAAAACGGTTATCAAGTTTAGGTTTACATCTTAACAGAAAGATGGCCTAATCTTTTGTGCCAAATCTCATAGGAAAATAAAAGGTGCAGGAGAACATGAAGTAAAATCCAGAACCAAAAAGTCGTGTAGGAGTTTAACAGTGCCAAACATTCTATATGTTTATAATTCTTGTAAAACGAAAACATTAGGTTCCATGAAAAAATGAAAAAGATTATTACAAATTAAAATTAAGGATTGAAACGAAAAATAGGAATATAGAGAACATTATGAAGAAATATCTCCTCGTTAAGCTTGATACTATCAATACCTTCAACTTTAATTCTCGTGGAATTTGGAATTAAGACAGAAGAATTAGAAACAGAAGTATAAGAATGATAAATATTTGAAAAACAACATATATGTGAGGTATAGCACTAGAATCTAAAATCCAACAAGAAGAATTTTTAATTGAAGAAAATTTTTTATTTGTACCTGAAACATTAATAGCAATATCAGGTTTTTTATTTGCCCATGAAGAACTTTAGTGTCAATGTACTATAATCAGACACATGAGAACCCAGAGTGGCTAACCAAGCTGAACTAGATCAGCACCTGAGACTTGAAGCAAATAAGCTGGTAATTTCATATTCTGGCCCTGTACTTTAACTTCCGACTCTTTGATCAATCCTCATGCGACTAGTATCATCTAGGGGATCAGGTGGTAACCGAGTATCATCTTCCTCTTCTACTTGTAGGAGCAGGAACTGCTTGTTTGGGCACCTATAATTAAAAGTAAACTTTTCGTCCCATGTGAAACAAAGACCCTTTTCTTTTAACTGCATTTCCGTTGCTTACATCTTCTTAATGTTATTGGTTTTTTGATTGGTTTGAGGTGGTGATGGTGGTGGATTTGAGTGATTGGCTAGCAGTATATGTAGTTTGTGTTTGTGGCTCGTGCTTAAAGGGAGATAGGTTGATTGGTAGGTTCTGGGTTTAGTATTATATTTTTCTTCGAAGACTTTGGCCAAAAACAATCAGTCGTTAGTAACGTAGGGGTGATTGTGCAATTACTTCACGTTTAATGTCCGATTTTAAGTCTTCCCACAAAACAATCAAGTAGAGCACCAGAAGTGACACCTTGTACATGATTTGCCAATGTAGTAAATTGAATGTAATATTCATGGATTCTACCAACTTTAACTATTTTTAAGAGGTCTGATCTGGGACATTAATACGGTGAGGGTCCATATTCCAGCTCCAGAATGTGTAATAAATTTAAATGGCCCCTGCAGCTTTAATCACTGAATGGACAGCTTGGGAATCATACAGTGGTATTAGGTATTGTGATGGTGTGATTATTATGAAGTGGTCGGCTCTTTGAACTGGATTCTAAAGTCTATGAGCATGACTTAGCTATTTGAGACTATGTTTATAAAATTAACAAATTGAAGGAATTGTGAAGTTTATTTATGACCAGCAGCAAATGTTTTTAATTTTTTGTTTGAGAATAATTGTACGAATGAATTAAATATTAGTCCCGTTGTTTTTGTATTTTGGTTGTATTTATATTTTTTGTTTTAATTCAGTAGTGGATTTTTTTGTTTCAATTCTTTTTTGGATTATGTTCTGTACTGTATTTTTTTTTTACGTTTGAGGTGCGCGCGCACATATATAATATATATATATATATATATATATAATATGTTTGTATATATATAATAGTTGTATAGATATATATATATTATGTTTGTATATCATATATATGTATTTGTATATGTAGTATATATATATATATATGTATAATTATATATATATGTATATGTATCTATATATATGTATATGGTAATGAATATGTATATATGTATATGTATATGTACATATAGTATATATATGTATGTAGTATATGTAGTATGATTGTAGTATGTATATGATGTTAATGTATACTCTCTGTCTCCTATATATATATAATATATATGTATATGTATGTATCTGTATATGTATCTGTATGTATGTCTATGTATATGTATGTATATGTATATGTATCTGTGTATATGTATGTATAGTATATGTATATGTAGGGATTAATGTATATGTATGTTATGTGTTATGTATATGTATTGTATGTATATGTCTATTGTATATGGTTGTGATGTATATGTATCTGTAATATTAGATATGTTATGTTGTATATATATGTATATGTTATCTATGTAGATGTATATGTATATATGTATATGTATGTATATGTATATATATATGTATATATGTATAGAGATGTATATATATATAGATATGTATAATATATATAGGTATATGTATATATAATATATATAGTATATGTATATATATCTATATATATGTATAGTATATGTATATATATATCTGTATATGTATATGTATATATATGTATATATATGGGTTTGTTAACTTGCGTACGCCTATTTTTTAGTTGATACATTTTAGTAATTGTATCGGATTTTTAGTAGACAAAAAATACCCTAATATTCATGGATTCTAAGTTTTAAATTAAGGGTATTTTATTAATTACCTTCTTAAAACAAACAAAAAAGAAACCTCACAAACCCTTTACTCTCTCATTCCTCTTCAACCCTTCTCTTTCTTTTCTTTCACTCCAATTCACTTTTCTCTGTATTCCTAAGCTAATGAACTATGAAAAAATCAGAAACACTCGCCTAATCCTAATCTACCTTCCCTCACTATCCAATTTGTTTCTCTCTTATCTCCATACTCTTCACCCACACACAACAACCCGCGACACCGCAATTTGTTGTTCTTTCTCTGTTCGTTCATTTTTTTTTCACTTTAATAACAAAATAATTGATGATGTTGATGTTGATTTTTGATTGGAGTATTGTGTTATATATTTTCCCTTATTATTATTAAATTTCATTTTTAAATTAAGTCACGGTAAATAAAACCTTCACAAATCATAGAAAACGAACGTCATTCAACGCAGTTATCGTAGTAAAAAATGCACCCTTCATACACTGACCAGAATAATCCATCTTGAGTGTCACCTGTGGCAGCCATGGTTTGCTGCTTCCAATAAGAAGATTTTGCTATGTGTGTTTAACTATGCATAAACTTTATATCAATTTTTTTTAATTTTAATATTTATCATTAAAAAAAAGTCATATACTATACACATCAATCTCAATGTATACTATGATAAAAATATAATGAAATGTGGTGTAGATGTGCAAATGATGCATATAAATTATATGATAGAGAAACAAATTGGATAAGTGAGGAAGGTAAATTAGGATTAGGCGAGTGTTTCTGATTTTTTCAGTTAGGATTAATTAGCTTAGGAATAACAGAGAAAATGTTGGAATGAGAGAGATGAAAGAGAAAGAAGAGAAAGGGTTGAAAGGAATGAGAGAGGTAAACAAGGGTTTGGGGGTTTCCTTTTTTTTTTTAGTTTTAAGAATGAAAATTATTAAAATACCCTTAACCTTAAAACTTAGAATCGATGATATATTAGGGTAATTTTGTCTACTAAAAACCGGTATACATTACTAAAATATACCAACTGAATTATAGAGTTGAGTTTTATTATGATATTTTAAAATTGTAATTGGCCATTAATGAGTGGTAGTGTAGAATGGTCAGGATTGATAAACTCTTGGGATAACTTGGATAAAGTAGGTTGAGAGTTGATGAGATGGATTCGACTAATAGAATGGATGAGTTGATGAGATGGTTAGGATAAATTATGTTGGATGAGATGGATCAGGTTGACGATTTGACCAGTATGGACCAAGCTGACTAGATGATAAGGAGATACGTGCTACATGTACATGTGGTCAGGTTGGACATGATGAACAAATTGAAGTAATGATCACGATGAATGGATTGGGAGTGCTTCCCCTCATCTCATCTATCTCACCCTACACCTCTCTATTTTATTTTTTTTCATCTGTGTCCTTGTTAGAGAATTTTTTACTGTTACTTTTTTTTAATTGACCCATTAAATAATTAAAAACCTAAACTACTCATCTCTTTCTTCTCACTATCCCATTTCATATTTTATATCTCAAACCCTACGCCCTCTTTCTCTTCTTTGAGTGTTTCTCCTCCCCTCTTCCTCATTTACTTCTCACAGTCTCACTTGCCTTTCCTTTTCACAGAAATCTCATTGTTTGTTTGGTGGTTGTCGTGGTGCTGTCTTGGTGGTGTCATGGTGGTGAGCACCTTTCAAAAGTGATGGTTTTTCTTCTCTTCCATTTGCTTACACTAGTAAAAAAAGGACTTTTGAAGGCGCCATATATGCTTCGGTTACGAAAAACTGAAGCATAAAACCCTATATACCTCGGTCATCAGTTCACCCGAAGCAGAATGGTTATACTGCCTCGGTTGATAGAAAACTCGAAACCTATACCATTGTACAAATCATTGCAAATCAGACCATCCTGTTTGACAACTTTTCAAACAGCCTTACTGCCTCGGTTTCTTAGGCACCCGAGACCTATGCACCTGTGAATGCCTGCTTTTTGCCTGAACCACTGACAGGTCAGCTACGACATCGGTTCTTCAGGAACCGAGGTGGTTAAGGGGGACTTTATACTTCGGCAATTGCTTTTAATCGGTGCAATATTGTGATATTACCTCGGGCTTTTTAGTAACCGAGGTAGTAGCTTCATTCACCTCGACTTAACCTACACACTTTCATTTGCGTCGCCCAGCACAGCTTCTTCTCCCTAAATTTTTTTTTTCTCTCTGTTGAGTCAACCAAATCTGGGATATCACTCTTCCTGTTTACTCGCCTCTCTCCGATGAGGAAACCGGATCTGGGATTTTCCATGAACGAGAGTGCGGTGACTGCAAGCCCAAACCGAGAGTGCGAATCTGGGATTTTCCATGAACGAGAGTGCAGATCTGGGATTTTCCATGAACGAGAGTGCGGTGACTGCAAGCCCAAACCGAGAGTGCGGATCTGGGATTTTCCATGAACGAGAGTGCAGATATGGGATTTTCCATGAACGAGAGTGCGGATCTGGGATTTGTCACCCAAGACAGCCCCAACGCGATGCGAAGCCACGTCATGGAGATTGCCAGCGGCGCCGACATCACCGACTATGTGGTCCAATTCGCGCGGAGGCGTTTGCGCGGTGTGTCCATTCTCAGCGGCAGCGGGGCCGTCGTGAACGTTACTCTTCGCCAGCTCATGGCTCTTGGCGCCGTCCTCTCCCTCACCGGCTCGTTTCTCCCCGGAACATCCCCTCTTGGTGCCATCGGTCTCACCATCTATCTCGCGGGAGGCCAGGGACAGATCATTGGCGGCAGGGTGGTGGGCTCACTGGTGGCGGCTGGTCCAGTTTTGATAATGGCGGGCACGTTTTCCAATGCAACTTACGAGAGATTGCCTTTGGAGGAGGATGATCAGAAGCAGGGTGGTGGCGGCGGGTCTCTACCGGGGATGGGAGGCGGTCCTGGCAAAGCTTGTTCTTCTCCTTGGGGTCATGCTCCTCATGCCAGACCTCCTTTCCAAAGATGAACATGGATTTTCTCAAATCAACCAAACACTATATTACTCTTGAGAAGGATCATATATGAGTCTTAATTAGTTCAGCCAGTTAATTAATTACCTTCTAGACTTTATTTAAATATAATAATAATATTATTATTAATATTAAAAAAAAAGACCTTACTGTCTCGGTTATGGTTACAACCGAGGCAGTAGAGATGAACATACTAGATCGGTTGACTTGACCCGAGGCGAAATCATTCAACTTTGGGTCTCGGTTTAGAACCGAGGCATAAAACTCTGGACTTTTTGCCTCGCCTGTATATGCCTCGGTTCAGGAACCGCTGCCAAATGACGAAAATAACCGCTGTCGTATCCCCTGACTGCACTAGTGTTGGACATCCAAATTGGTTTCTGTTTCACTTGAGAGTGCGGTTGAGAGCTCGTCATAGTTGAAAATGCGATTCATGATAACCGTAGTTGGAAGTACGATTCATAGCTTAACGTAATTGAAAATGCAATAAACACACTTGAAAGTACCGTTCATATTAAAAAATGAAATAATAAAAAATATAACAACACCTATTGATTAACACATAAACATTAAAATTTAAATAATGTATATATATAACATTAATATATTATAAATTAAATACAAAATACTTAAAACAGATATTTTCTAAAAAGATAAAATATCTAAAATATATAAGTAAAACAATATTTAAAAAATCATAACAATTATTGAAAAAGAATAACACCTAAAAATCACCTAATAAATAAAATACAACAAAAATTATTACAATTTAAATAATAACATAAAACATTAACATATTATAATTTAAACACAAAATAGCTTAAACATATTTATGGTAAAAATATATATAACAAAATAAAAAACAGCATAAAACTAAAACAGCTAAGTAAAAGCATAAAATTAAAATTACAAACAACTAAAACAACATAAAAATAAATTTAAAAAACAACATATAACATATTATATATATATATATATATATATATATATATATATATATATATATATATAAAACAATTAAAATAAAAACATCAAAAGTTGAAGTGCTGTAAAAACATAACAAAATAAAATAAAAAAAAGTATAAAAACACATTCAAATATATAAACGAAGTTTGAAGTGTAACATATCATCAATCGAAATTCGAAATTCGGTTGAGGGTTGCCGAAATTTAAACTACGGTAATATGAAACCGACATTTAAACATCGGAACATCGATTAAGGGTGTTTATGCGTTGGAACATCGTTAAGTTATCATTAAATTTGATATGACTTTAATAAATAAAGGATAAAATTGTAAACTGGAAGGTGCAGGATAAGATAGATAAGATAGGTAAGATGCACGGGACAACAATCATGGATTGGTCGGATACGAACCAAGTTTACGGAATGACCATGATAAGCAACTAAACATGCTTACAAATATTAACTTATTTATATAAATGTTATATTTTGAATTTATTATTATTAAAGGGACCCATGTGTAGGAACGGGTCAAGAGACTGGTTTTTCTCTAAAAGTTCGAGGAATCTCCCACAGATAAAATAACGATAAAGAAATCAGTGAGTGAGGAGTTTAGTAAATTCACCTTTTATCCTTTAGTCTTTGAACCTGAAATTTTAGTTTCTATGAAGTTTCATCACGGTGAGGGGTTTCTCTCATAAAATATGTGAAGGTTGGTTAGTAAGATATGAATTTAGAGTAACCTTCACAATCGACAATATTTTTCTTTGAAGGATCGTAGAAATCCCAACATGATAACATAGTGGTGTAATTTGTAAGAATTTTCAGTTCAAATTCACTTTTTGAACATGAGTTTTTACAAAGTTTTAATTACAAATATGGTTTTCCATTTTACAAAATATGTTTTATTTGACTGTTAATATAAATTAAAATATAGTAGAATAAAAGTTGCACACCGGCAAAATCATTATTAATTTAAATAAATTACAGACAATTCTTTTACCATTTGCAGCGTTAGAAAGGTCAACAAGGTTGTTTTCTTTTCTTTTTTTTCTTTTTATTTAAAGTACTACTTACGAGTGAGTTGTCCCACCACGAAAATGGCAATTTAGGTCAACAAGTACTTTATACTTGTTGAGTAAATGATGACAATTCGTTTATACATTTTTTTCACACAAATATTTTTAGAACTGTCATTTGAGTTTATAGTCTATAGATTAGTTTTAACTCTCTAAAATTAAATCTGAGTTTTTTTTACTCAGTAGGAAATTTTAAAAAAATCTCAGTCCCTAAAACTCAATGTAAAGTAGATTAAAACAAGAATAGAGTAGGATTGGTGTTCCAAAAATAAATTAATTTTTTAATACATTTTTAATTATTTTTTTCATTTATTTTTTTATGATATTAATAAATTTCACATGATATATTTTTTTTCATTCCAAATATCTTTTTTTAAAATGTTGAATACTTAAGGAAAATTATAGATTAAGAATTTTATTATACAAAAGTAATTTTTTAGTATCTAATAAAATAGAGATAGTTTTGATAGAAGTTAGTGTAAAGATTAATTTGTAAAAAAATGGAAGGTAATATATATTTGCTAATGATGAAAACTTATTATTCCTAAAGAATATGTGAATCTTGATTTTATTAAAACACTAGTCAAAATAATTTTTTAATTGTTATTATACTTTAGATGTATAATTTCTTTATTTTGGAAAGTTGAAAAAAAAATTGTTCAAAATAAATCATTTTCTATAAGTCTAAAAATTATTTATATTTGAATATAATCGTAAAAGCATATTTTTTTTTTAATTTTTTCATGTTTTGAAAGTTTGTATGAACATATTTTAATAAATTATTTAAAAAAATTATACATAAATAAACTTTTAACTTTAGTTTTGATATCTAAAATATAACAAGCGAGTTTGAAAAAAAATTATTTTCTCAAAAGAATCATCTATAAAAATATTAAATAAATTATTTTTTATAAAATAGTGCTAATATAACATAAAGAAATTCGTATGTTAAAAATTGAATAGAATAAAAATACACACAATTTAAAAAAAATAAGAAATAAAAAAAGTATATGTTAATACAATTAGATAATTTTATTTAAATTTTTTAATAAAACTTAGTCAAAATTTTTAAAATATTATTAAAAATATATTATGAAAAATAAAATAATTAACATAATAAAAGAAAGACTTATGACTAATCATGTGAATCTTTTTAATAAAATTTTGTTTTGACCAAGGGGACATTTTTAGTCTGAAGTATGAGTTAGAACCAAATTCTACTAGATGGACTATGAGTCTCCGATGACTTGTTCTGGTCTAGATATCTTCTTCATTTATTTTGTACAAATCAACATGTTTATCAAGAAGTTAAACATTCAAATTGAGAGCCTCTCAACCTTCTGAGTTCAGAAATACCAAGTTCTTGGAAATTGCCAAACATAACGATATATGAATCACTGAGTTTATAACTGTGCAATGTAGAAATATGAAACCAATTTTGTAGTATCTGGGAAATATATTTCATTATAATAATTTTCTGGAAAACTATCCAGAACACACAAACAAACATAGACAACAATCATCACTCTCTAAGATACAACAAAAGACACTCTTAAAACTCAAACAAATGCACAACACAACTCTGTTTTTATCCTTCACCTTTCTTCACTCACTACATAATTCTCTCTTCTTTCTTCCCACGATGGTTCCTCTCTCTCCCACAAACTCCTACATATTTTTCTCCACTTGACCACACCTTTCTACATTTTTCCTTCTTCTCCGTGGTGGGTACTTAACCCCTTGCTCTCTCTTAGATTTATAGCATAACTCCACCCATCTTACACTGGTGCTAACAACATCAAACATGCTTGCAACCAAAGACTTGCAACGTACAAAAGCTGCTGCCTTGCATGACTTTGCACATCCAAACACACTACTTTTCTACTTTTACAATTATTAAAAAACACGTGGGACCCATTAAAATTTATCCAACATGCACGAGTTCTTTTATAAAGTCTTCGCAGTGAGGTTTCTCTCATCGAAAGATGGAGGCGTTCTATTTGTGGTGGGTGAATGGCCAGAAGCAAACTTTGCTCATGCTCAACCAAATACTGAGATGGCTGAAGAAACCAAAGGTACTGAGAATCATATGTCTTGCTTCATCTGTAATTGGACTGCTCTGTTATGCACTCAGTTCCTCTTTCCACTTTTTACTGGGAAACTGGAGGTGCTGGAAGATGCTTCTATATATGGTTTTCCGTTTCATCGTTTTCCTTGTCGTCTTGTTCTCAAAGGCAAGGTCGAGTTCCATTTCTCTCCCGTTGGAATCTCGTTTAGTGTTTTTGGTTGTCATAATCACTTCCGTTTATTCCTTTTTTTATGATAACGTGGTGAAGGGTAAACCTGATGCATACAGTTTGATCTCTTGT
This sequence comes from Vigna umbellata, assembly GCF_018835915.1. The sequence goes on along the minus strand of NW_025904300.1, from coordinate 4,467 downwards.
GCTGCTTTTGCTATCATGTCGCTTGGCTTGTCAAATCTCACCCAATTTGGATTCCAAGTTGATCTAGTACATTTCTTCTGCGCATGTCTAATAATACAGCTCATGAAGATCAAATTGTGGTTAGTCATTGTTGGAGCAGGTTTCACTTATTCCCTTCTCCTGCTTCCAGACCATCCGCGTGACACACAAGAGGAGAATCTTCAGCTCCAGGAACAAAATCAAGTAATCATTCAAGTTGATGACATCGAGAGTCAAGATATCATGTCACAACAAGCTAATTCTGATGTTCATAGTACTCTAGGTACCTCACTAGAAGACGGGGATCTTAGAAAAAGCGATTCACATCCACAAGATGCTGATCTTATCATCCAACAACTCAAGAATTGCATAAAGAAGCTTGAGAAGGAGAATCAGATGCTCGCTCCCATGGTTTGCAGTGAGGTGGACAAATACCTTAAAGCCGTGTCTGACTCCAAAGAAGTACCACAGCCTGACGTCAACTTGGTGAGGGATGCACTTCCACCAGGAATTAGTACGCGCCTTAAGGAAACCCTGAAGCAGATGGTGGATGCAGGTTTGGATGAGGAATGCAGCGACATTTACAGTAAATGGCGAAGGGAGTTTCTAGAAGATTGTCTGCGCGTACTAGGGTTACAATTTCAAACGCCCAATACTGAGGATGTTCAGATGTGGTTAAAAACATGCAAGGCAGCTGGGAAGATACTTTTTCCCATTGAAAGGAGGCTCTGCGATGACCTCTTTTCAGGGCTCTCTGTTGCGGATGTCTCCTTCGAGAAGGTTTGCAAGGAACTGACAATTGGTCTAGTGAGTTTTGCCTATACCACCATAACAACTTGGAGCTATTTGCCAAATCTTTTGTTGGAAGTCGTCCCTAAAATGTCGGAGTCATTGCGCGAGCTGATCGTCTCACAAAATTCGTTTCACGAATTGTCGTTCGTAGATGCTCACGAAGATGACATTCGTTCAAGATTGGTTATTTCAAACAAGGTGAAGAATAAAGAAAATGTGATAGGTGCTAAATCATGTGCAATAAAAGATTTGTTGAAGAGCTCAGTGACTCACTTAGACAATCTTATGAAGGAAGTCATGTTAAAAAGTGTCATGAAGGAAACCTCAAAGAATTTCGTGAAAGGGATCCCGTTGAAGAGTCTTATGAAGGATGTCTCATTGAAGAGTCTCTTGAAGGAAACTTCGTTGAAGAGTCTCCTGAAGGGAGGTCTATTGAAAAGTGATGGAGGGGGTCTCGTTGAAGAGATTCATGAAAAAAGCCTCATTGAAGAGATTCATGAAGGAAGCCTCTTTGAAGAGTCTCGTGAAGGAAGCCTCATCGAAGAGATTCATGTAGGAAGTCTCGTTGAAGAGTCTCATAAAGGAAGCCTCGAGTCTGATGAAAAAAGTCCTGTTGAAGAATTTCATGAAGAAAGCCACGTCAAAGAGTCTCATAAAGGGGCCCCTGTTGGAGAGTCTCATGAAGGAAGCCCCATCACAGAGCCTCATGAAGAGGATCTCGTTGAAGAGTCTCATGAAGGGGGCTCCGTTGAAGAGTCTCAAAAAAGAAACCCATTGCAAATTTTCATGAAAAAAGCCCACTTGAAGACTAAAGCAAGAAGGGTAGGGTTTGGATGAAGAAGATTGTCTAGTGTTGAAACTAGTTAGTGTTCAAACTAGTTAGACTGTCAAGAACGTACTTGTATTATATCACCTAGTAGATTATATATTATATTATCTTAAAGTTTTTATTTTCGTTGAATGATTTTATGTTATTCCCTTAATTTAGGTTCTACCCTTCATCATAATTGGGTTAAAGTCTCTAGGTATGGAATTTTCTAGTCAATAAAAGTGTTTCCTTTCAATCTTGTTCTTGTATTTTCTTGCATTATTATTGTTAAGATGGAGGTCATCTCTATACAACAAGGTTGTGTTGATACTTTAAAGGGTGAGACTAACGTGACAACGCCTACTCCTTAGAAGGAAAAGGCTGACATGATCAACAAGGTCAGAAACACCATAATTATGAGTATCAGTGATAAAGCATTAGGAGAAGTGGTTAATGATTGTTACATTGGTGTGGGTGAAACTTAAGTTACTAAGTCTTTTGGCACTTAAATTTAGTTTAAAGTAACAATTGTGTTTAAGATGACTAAATCAAGAATGATTGTGGAGTGGCTAGTAGACTTGAACAAGATTCTGGACAACTTGAAGAACATTGAGATAAATATTAAGGACGAGGATTAGGCTTTATGTTGTCAACAAGCTATTTTAAAGCCAAAAGAATTTTGATGATGAAGTGCTTAAAGACAAGAAGAAATTGATGTTCATTGAAGAATAAGGTTTTTGTAATACTTCTTTTGTAATAACTCAGTAGTTAGAATACATAGATGTACACAAATATTTAATGTAAAATTATTTTCGAAACTCACTAGGATAATCTATTATCACTTGAGATAATCGATTATATCAATAAAAACAAAAAATGAAACGATTTGTAGATAATAAATTATCTTCAATAATAATCAATTATTTTCAAAAATTATCTTTTGCATAAGCTCGTAGACACTAGTACAAAAATCGCGTACAACGTCAAATATTTTGGGCTTTTAACAGCAAATTCACGAACGACGTCATATCAGGAGACATTAAATTGATGTCGAATTTTAAAAGATTCGACGTTAAATTAACGTTGAATTTTGTCAATATAAGACGCTAACTTAACGTCAAATTTTGTCAATATTTGAGGTTAATCAATTCTTTTTTTTAATTAACTGTGATCGTTTTTAACAATTCTACGAAATCTGAAAAGTAGAAAAACAACAAATTTCAAGTTTTTGGTATTTTATAAAGCATGAACTTTGATCAACAACAAACAACAATAACCAACAACAAACAAGTTCAATCAAACAACAACAAACAAGTTCAACCAAACAACAATCATAAACAAGTTAAAAAAAAACATCAAACAAGTTCTTCAAAACGAAAACAAAAACTAACCTTCAAAAGGTGGGTTCATCGCAATAAAGTGTCATCACCCGTGAGAGAGAAAGCAGAATGCATCTATGAAGGACAAGAACACGAAAATAATCGGTTAAAACAAACGAAAATTATACATAAAGTAGTTAATTAACATGCATTTGTATCAAATGAAAGAAAGATTATATGTGATGGTCGTCAAACTTCGTTTGAGAAGAGAAGAGGGTCTAGCGCGCTAAGATAAAGTGAATGAATTTTCAATCTCCCGCTCAAATTTTTATTAAATTCACTAACATTTTAAAGTCTAAAGCTAGGACATTCGACGTTTTATATCTTTTTACATCGAATTACAATTATAAACTACGTTTAATAATTGCATTTATTTACAAAAATGCCACCGGTCATTTTTAAGGTTGGCTATTTAGTGGTTCGATGTTAAACGCATGACGTTATACGTTGTTTTTGCACTAATGAGATAATCGATTACCATTTGAGATAATCGATTATCTGAAGAAAATTATCTTTTGAAATGATTCATAAATAATTAATTATCACTTAAGATAATTGATTATCGTGATAATTATGGATTATTGATCTTCTTACCTAATTTCAAATTGAGTTTATAAATACTTCATTTATTAGTCTAAAATTTAGTACATTTTAAGAGGTTACATAAATTAACAAACCATATATATATATATATATATAACATAAATATCTAAATAAAAAGGAAACATAAAAATAAGAACATTTTGGTCATTAAAATGTGTTTAATTTTATTTTTCAAAAACTCTTTTAAAACTGAGAGGAAAAGACAGTGGTTATTTTTGCTCATAGGAAGCGGTTCCCGAACAGAGGCATATTCAGGCGAGGCAAAAAGTCTGGGTGCAAACCAAGGCATAAAAGGGTAGGATACTGCCTCGGTTCATCCCTAATCGAAGCAGTAGATGTTTTGATTTTTTTTCTTTTTTTTCGTAGGACTTTATGTCTCTATTCCTTCTGAACCGAGGCAGTATGTCCCCCTCTATTGTCTCGGTTCTAACCCTAACCGAGGCAGTAGAGCCCATTTTTTTTTCATCTGCGAGTCTTTCTGCATCGGGTATGATGTGAACCGAAGCCATAGGGGGCTTTTCTACTTCGGTTGTGACCTCAACCGAGGCATATTCCACTTTTTTTTAAATGAGATATGTTTTTGCTACATTTCCAACTACAGAAACAGACCTACATATTTATATTTACAGCCAGAACAGTCCAGAATAATCCAGAAACATATATTTTGAATGAAAATTATATTAAAACATAAATACATTCAAAGGAATCATAAATCAACTTCTTAGAAGCATAAATCAAGTTTGAAGCATTAATCAATGCAATGTACAAAGTTAAACTAATAATAATGTAGAAAAACATAAAACAACTTAGAAACATAAACTTAGAACTTACTATATCCTAATATCTACTACATACTATTATATAATT
>NW_025904299.1:0-26889 GCF_018835915.1 Vigna umbellata | reverse complement strand
TCTTCTTTGTTTGAGTTGAGATTACGCGTGTCTCGTTCGGTGTCGATTTTAATCTAAGTTTGTTAGCCTTTTTGCAATGGGTCGTCCGGTGACAATGGGTTTCTTCGACAAGGTATGAACTTTTTCATGTTTTCCGTATTCGTATTTTGGCACTGGGTTTTTTGTGGTCTTGCATCTGTTCGCATTTTTTTGATGTTTTTTTACTTTTTGGGTTTGTGACTTACGTTGGTTATTTGTATCAGAAAAACAATTGTTTTTTTGCAAGTTGTTTGTGTTATGTGTTGCAGGTAAATTTGTTACATGGATTGTTTGTTGGTTGTAAATTTAGATGATTTGAAGAAACAAGAAAAATCAACAATCAATAGAAAACACATAAAAGTTATTAATGATGCTTTAGAGGAACAAGATACTGTAATTGAAGAATTTGAAGAAGAGTTATCTGCATTGCAGGCTAAGCTGCTTGAAGAGAAGAATAAAGATGAAGGTGGTTACACTGTAACCAACATGATTTTTACAATAACTTTGAATGTGAAGGAGGAGTTTACAGGTTGTTTATAGGTTGACAAGTAAGGTCCTGCACCATTGACACAGGACAGATTAACTTGTAATCGATTATTGGGACCGTGTAATCGCTTACCAGGAAAAAACTCCCCTTTTGTGCTGAAAGTTGAGAAGAACTACCCAGGTCTGACTTAAGCACTCCCCAGGGTTATTTTGGAGTCCTTTTGACTGTGTTTTAAAGGTTTTTTTGGATGGATCATTAATAGAATACTTCAAGTTGGAATACTTCAATATTAAACAAATAAAAAAGGAAAAATAAAGGGTATTGAGTAATGAAAAATTATAACAATATTAAAAACCACATAGATTAATAGGAAAACGTAACAACAGTTCATCAAACCATAAGTTTTAAAATTAAAAAGTACATAACAGTATTAGAAAACGTACATAACAGTTCATCATACATTGCTGCACTAACCAACTCATGACCATTAAACTCACTCAGCCATCTAAAATAACAAACATGAAACAATACCTCGAAATGAAACTCATTTATGAAGCTTAGAAAAACGTTATTTTGGGGAAATTAATTTCACCTAGTATAGTGGTCTAAAAATTAGGAGTTAGTAGTCATTCAAAAGCTCTTTGAGTCTAGATTCCAACAAAACAAGAATCAAGTCATTTGGAGTTCGGTGGAGAAAGTTAAGAACAAAACAAGTAGCAAATGTCAGAAAAACAGAGTTAGGGAGTGTTGTTCATATAGCTGGGGAGTACAGTTGACGTTTATGTACAAATGACCATTTTTCCTCTGGTAATCGATTACAAGACTCTTGTAATCGATTACCAGAGGAAAAATGGTCATTTGTACATAATCTTCAACTGTACTCCCCAACTAGATGAACACTGCTCCCCATTCTTTATTTTTGTTGAATTTTTCCTTTTTTGAGATGGGTGAGTGAGTTCGATGTTATTGGGTGTTCTCCCTGCACCAATAATGAGGTTAGGTCATTTATTTCTTAAAAAAAATGTCCATTTAGGTGGTTTTCTCCAACTGATGTGAGGTGCATGATCATTGTTGTAACACCCCTTCTCGGAGTCTCATAGGACAAATTTTCATTTTATTAATTAAGAAATATGTCATCTAATGTTGTTACAATGCACAAATTTTAAAAGGCATTTTCAATAAATAATAGGTATGTCAACAAGAGGGAAAGATATATGTATAAGATAACATGCTATCAACTTTGACCTTTGCTGACTATTTTAATCATAACTTTTTTCACAGACCTCCAAATGATGTGATTCTTTTTTTATTAGAAAGTAGACTCAAAAATCTTTCCAATGACTACTAATTTATAATTTTTGGACATCTGAGTAGGTGCAGTTAATTCCTTAAAGTTAACGTTTATATATTTCTACCACCTCTAACCTTTACTGGTTGTTTTGCTCATAACTTTCTCCACTGAACTCCAAATTAGTTGATTCTTGTTTTATTGGAAAGCTCTTAGAGTCTAGATTCCAACAAAATAAGAATCAAGTCATTTGGAGTTTAGTGGAGAAAGTTAAGAATAAAACAAGTAGCAAATGTCAGAAAAATAAAGTTGGGGAGTGTTGTTCATCCAGGTGGGGAGTACAGTTGAAGTTTTTGTACAAATGACCATTTTTTTCTCTGGTAATCGATTACAAGACTCATACAATCGATTACCAGGTTAAAATTACAATTTTGTACTGAAAGTTGATCTGCGCTATCCAAATGTGGCAATTGCGCTCCTCATGATTGTTTTTTGTTTGTTGTGAGTGTCTTTTTAAGATATTGTTAATGGAGGACCCTTGTTGGTCATGGTTGATGGTTTCCACAACTTGTAGTGTGAAGTTTGGTAAGTCTTCTGTGTAGGGAAGACCCATTCTGGGTGGTCTTAGCAACACAGGTCAGGTCCTGCACCATACACACTGGAGACATGCACTTGTAATCTCTTACAGAAAGGTTGTAATCGATTACCAGAGGAAAAATGGTAATTTGTACAGAAACTTCAACTATACTCCCCAGCTAGATGAACACTACTCCCCATTCTTTATTTTTGTTGAATTTTTCCTTTTTTGAGATGGGTGAGTGAGTTCAATGTTATTGGGTGTGCTCTCTGCACCAATAATGAGGTTAGGTCATTGATTTCTTCAAAATAAAAATGTTCATTTAGGTGGTTTTCTCCAATTGAGGTGAGGTGCATAACTCATGCTGTCAACTTTGACCTTTGCTGACTATTTTAATTATAACTTTTTCCACAAACCTCCAAATGATGTGATTCTTTTTTTATTACAAAGTAGACTAAAAAATCTTTCCAATGACTACTAATTTATAATTTTGGACATCTGAGTAGGTGGAGTTAATTCCTTAAAGTTAACATTTTATAAATTTCTACCACCTTTGGCCTTTGCTGGTTGTTTTGCTCATAACTTTCTCCAGCGAACTCCAAATGAGTTGATTCTTGTTTTGTTGGAAAGCTCTTTGAGTCTAGATTCCAACAAAACAAGTATCAAGTCATTTGGAGTTCGGTGGAGAAAGTTAAGAACAAAACAAGTAGAAAAGGTCAGAAAAATAGAGTTTGGGAGCAGTGTTCATCTAGCTGGGGAGTACAGTTGAAGTTTCTATATAAATTACCTTTTTTTCCTCTGGTAATCGATTACAAGACCCCTGTAATCGATTATTAGGACAGAAATTGGCCAAAAATGCTTATGGAGCTCATCTAACTTACATGAAAGCACCTAAATGACATTTTTTCTCAACAATTCAATGACCTAACATGTTCCTACACCATACACATTGGACACATGTACTTGTAATCGCTTACAGAGAAGTTGTAATCGATTACCAGGTTAAAATTGCAGTTTTGTAATGAAAGTTGATTTGCGCTACCCAAATGTGACAATTGCGCTCCCCATGATTGTTTTTTTTTTGTTGTGAGTGTCTTTTTAAGATATTGTCAATGGAGGATCCTTGTTGGTCATGGTTGATGGTTTTCACAACTTGTAGTGTGAAGTTTGGTAAGTCTCCTGTGTAGGGAAGACCCATCCTGGGTGGTCTTAGCAACGTAGGTTAAGTCCTGCACCATACACACTGGAGACATGCACTTGTAATCGCTTACAGAATGGTTGTAATCGATTACCAGGTTAAATTTGCAGTTTTGTACTGAAAGTTGATTTGTGCTACCCAGGTGGGACAATCGCGCTCCCCATGATTGTTTTTTTGTTTGTTATGAGTGTTTTTAAGATTTTATGAATGAAGGACCCCGTTGGTCATGGTTGATGGTTTCTACAACTTCTAATGTGAAGTTTGGTAATGAATCAATGGTGTGTGTGAAAAAGCCTAAACCTTGGTGATACCAACCTCAACTGTGTGTGCAAAAAAACCTAAACCTTGGGAGAAATACCGCCAACCCCAATGGGAGACAAAAGCCAAAGACTTACACAACCACGAAAATGTCGCAAACGACATTGCACGCCAAAATCAACAAAATTTCAAAACGACGGATATATACCTCAAAACGAGCCCACAATCACACCATCAAAAAATAGGGAAATGGATAAAAAGAGAGACAAAATCCTCAACAGTGACCAAATGACCCAAGAAACGAAGTAAGAAAAGTCGAACTCAAAGGGGAGAAAGAAACAACATTTCAATGGTGGACAGAAAGTGAAGAAAAACGAGAAACGAAGAGAACTGAAACTGTGGAGAGAGATAAATGCTTCAATGGTGGAGAGAGATGGAAGCTTCAATGGTGGAGAGAGAGTTGAGAAAACCAAAGTACAAAAAAGAGTGAATCTGAAAAAATTAACTGTCAAAAGGAGTTTTCATCCAAATTCATTCCAAAATTGTCCTTCTGAACAAATTTCACCATTTTAAAAAAATCTTTTAAAACCAATCAATAAAACAACGCCACGTGACGTGTCAAAAAGTTGGTAAAATATAACTGTTAAAAAAACGTTTTCCTTGCACAAATTCAAGAGAGAGAAGGAAGAGATGCCAGAGGAGTGTCATGAGTTGTGAATAAGGAAGGACAAAAGAACGACGTGGTATGATAAGTTCGTCAGTACGAGAAACGGAGAGGTAAACATCCGATGCGACCTTTTTCGCATATAGTTCCAATCAACGTGCTTCATTCATTAATATTCATTAATATATGGTCCATGTAATTTATTATCATTAATGCATATACTTTAGTATTGTTTAAAATCTGACTGTAAACTATAATTAACAATAAATTATTAACGATTAAAATTTTTTTACAAAGCTTATATTTATAAATTTTATCGACGGAATAAAATTTTATAACAAAAAAATTTACTAGTAAAATTATTGATTAATTATTTTATCACTAAACATCACAATCTTATTCTTCTTTTTCTTTCTTTCTTCTCATATTCCAATGATAAACAATGGTGGTGAAAGTGAGACCAAAAACAATTTTTTTCATCCATTCCAATAAAGTTTTCTCCTCTCACCAAACACCATTACTATTAAATATCCAGAACCCCATTCTTTCCTCATTGTTCCTCACCCATTCCAATTCTATCATTGCATCACCATCTTCAACCTCTATTTTTTACCATACAATCCAAATACACAAACAGATTCAACTTTTCTCAGAAGCCGCTGCTGATTTTAATTGGTGCGATGGCAAGCAACAACATCACGTTTTGGGATAATTGAGAGGAAATCTAGAGTTCTTTGTTTGGCTACGATGTCGGTAACACCTCCGATAGTGATTGATGTTGTTGGCGACAATCTTATGTGGAGGTGGAATTTGTAGCAAGATGAAGCAATTCTTTAGTAGTGACTTACGTGAATGGAAGAGGATGCCCCTAATATGGACAAAATCAGAAAAGGAAGAAATCCTTTATGGGGTATTGGGTTGAGTTTGATCCTTAATAAATTCATATTTAACTTATGAAAATACATCCATTAATAAATTTGAATTATCTCATCAATACAAATTTCATTAATACTTTTTATAATAATAACATTTATGATCAATTTTAAAAATTATTTTTTATTAGAGATATAATATAATATATCATGATGATTTTTATTGTTTTTTACAATTTTATTTGTGTTATATTTTTCTATTAAATCATCTTTACTTTTTATTCTAGTTTTAAATTTTTATTTTATTTNTTTTTTTTTTGTTGTGAGTGTCTTTTTAAGATATTGTCAATGGAGGATCCTTGTTGGTCATGGTTGATGGTTTTCACAACTTGTAGTGTGAAGTTTGGTAAGTCTCCTGTGTAGGGAAGACCCATCCTGGGTGGTCTTAGCAACGTAGGTTAAGTCCTGCACCATACACACTGGAGACATGCACTTGTAATCGCTTACAGAATGGTTGTAATCGATTACCAGGTTAAATTTGCAGTTTTGTACTGAAAGTTGATTTGTGCTACCCAGGTGGGACAATCGCGCTCCCCATGATTGTTTTTTTGTTTGTTATGAGTGTTTTTAAGATTTTATGAATGAAGGACCCTTGTTGGTCATGGTTGATGGTTTCTACAACTTCTAATGTGAAGTTTGGTAATGAATCAATGGTGTGTGTGAAAAAGCCTAAACCTTGGTGATACCAACCTCAACTGTGTGTGCAAAAAAACCTAAACCTTGGGAGAAATACCGCCAACCCCAATGGGAGACAAAAGCCAAAGACTTACACAACCACGAAAATGTCGCAAACGACATTGCACGCCAAAATCAACAAAATTTCAAAACGACGGATATATACCTCAAAACGAGCCCACAATCACACCATCAAAAAATAGGGAAATGGATAAAAAGAGAGACAAAATCCTCAACAGTGACCAAATGACCCAAGAAACGAAGTAAGAAAAGTCGAACTCAAAGGGGAGAAAGAAACAACATTTCAATGGTGGACAGAAAGTGAAGAAAAACGAGAAACGAAGAGAACTGAAACTGTGGAGAGAGATAAATGCTTCAATGGTGGAGAGAGATGGAAGCTTCAATGGTGGAGAGAGAGTTGAGAAAACCAAAGTACAAAAAAGAGTGAATCTGAAAAAATTAACTGTCAAAAGGAGTTTTCATCCAAATTCATTCCAAAATTGTCCTTCTGAACAAATTTCACCATTTTAAAAAAATCTTTTAAAACCAATCAATAAAACAACGCCACGTGACGTGTCAAAAAGTTGGTAAAATATAACTGTTAAAAAAACGTTTTCCTTGCACAAATTCAAGAGAGAGAAGGAAGAGATGCCAGAGGAGTGTCATGAGTTGTGAATAAGGAAGGACAAAAGAACGACGTGGTATGATAAGTTCGTCAGTACGAGAAACGGAGAGGTAAACATCCGATGCGACCTTTTTCGCATATAGTTCCAATCAACGTGCTTCATTCATTAATATTCATTAATATATGGTCCATGTAATTTATTATCATTAATGCATATACTTTAGTATTGTTTAAAATCTGACTGTAAACTATAATTAACAATAAATTATTAACGATTAAAATTTTTTTACAAAGCTTATATTTATAAATTTTATCGACGGAATAAAATTTTATAACAAAAAAATTTACTAGTAAAATTATTGATTAATTATTTTATCACTAAACATCACAATCTTATTCTTCTTTTTATTTCTTTCTTCTCATATTCCAATGATAAACAATGGTGGTGAAAGTGAGACCAAAAACAATTTTTTTCATCCATTCCAATAAAGTTTTCTCCTCTCACCAAACACCATTACTATTAAATATCCAGAACCCCATTCTTTCCTCATTGTTCCTCACCCATTCCAATTCTATCATTGCATCACCATCTTCAACCTCTATTTTTTACCATACAATCCAAATACACAAACAGATTCAACTTTTCTCAGAAGCCGCTGCTGATTTTAATTGGTGCGATGGCAAGCAACAACATCACGTTTTGGGATAATTGAGAGGAAATCTAGAGTTCTTTGTTTGGCTACGATGTCGGTAACACCTCCGATAGTGATTGATGTTGTTGGCGACAATCTTATGTGGAGGTGGAATTTGTAGCAAGATGAAGCAATTCTTTAGTAGTGACTTACGTGAATGGAAGAGGATGCCCCTAATATGGACAAAATCAGAAAAGGAAGAAATCCTTTATGGGGTATTGGGTTGAGTTTGATCCTTAATAAATTCATATTTAACTTATGAAAATACATCCATTAATAAATTTGAATTATCTCATCAATACAAATTTCATTAATACTTTTTATAATAATAACATTTATGATCAATTTTAAAAATTATTTTTTATTAGAGATATAATATAATATATCATGATGATTTTTATTGTTTTTTACAATTTTATTTGTGTTATATTTTTCTATTAAATCATCTTTACTTTTTATTCTAGTTTTAAATTTTTATTTTATTTATTTATTTCTTGTTTTCCTCTTGGTTTTATTTCTCTCTGCCAAACATATCTTTAATATTTAGATGAATGGTTTTATCGGTTTTTTTCTTCTCCTTTTTCTGTTTAATGCCATCATAAGAAAATAAAGTATAACTTAGTTAAATTTTAAGTTGCCGTAATATAAGGTTGTTCATTTTAGTCATTCTTTTTTTTTTTTGCTTTTTAACATATGTAATTAATTTATCATATTACATATCAATAAATGTCAATTTGGTAATATTGTCACATGACATATGTACCACTCACTCTTCATTTTTTATTTTATTGATCTCTCTTAAAAAAAAACTAGCAGTAAATAGTAGAGGGATTGAGATTTATTCCAGGACGATTACATCTTTAAACATAGTAGGTCTTTTTTTAAAATATTTTTTTATGACTTTGTCATCGATCTTTGTAAAATTAATTAAAAATAATAAGCATCTCAACTTGATTTATCATATATTATATTAAAATTTATTATGTTTGTGTACTTTTTTTTAAGTTCCTAAATTTGATTAGTTTTATTGTTTGAATTTAAAAAGTTTCTTTGAAAATAAGCATTATAGACAAGGAAGAATATTTATGTTTTTTTATAAAAGTGCAAGAATGATTATAAGAATGTGAAGATGATTTAGTCACTAAATTCTTATTTCTATGTAGAAATTGTAGTTTAGTTAAAAATTGTTTAAAGGTTTACACTTGAGTGTTGTTTACTAAATGATGCTTTTAAAATACTTTTGAACTAATATTCTTATTGAAAAATTTATATAAGAATTAGATCATGACAAGGTAAAGAGTTATCTTAAATTAAATTTTGAATATAAATACACATGCTTTTATTTTTTAGCAAATCATGTTAGGTTTGATAAATTTGAAGTTTCGAAGTTATATTATTTAAATATTTTTTAAAACAATATTTGAAAACTAATTTGACTCTGTTACTATTAAGATTGATTTTTTTTTTTTTTTTATATTTTCACTGAAGCAAAATTGGTACAAAAGTTCAAGCCTAGCTCTCGATTTTATATTTCTTAAAGTAAAGGTATTTTTCTCAAGTGAACATAGTTTTGCTTAATTAAAAGTAGTACGGCAACTCAATCTTATTTTCGTTCAATCGAAAATAATATTATAACTCAAATCTAGTTTTTGTCCACATTTCTTTTAAAGGAGACAACTTTTGCTCAAGCTATTTTTTTGGGGGATTGAATATGAACGTTTTTTTAAATTCAAAATGAATATTAATATTTATATGTATGATTGATTTGCAGCTTTGTTTAAATTAATTTTATTGTATGACATTGATTAATTATTAAGATGGATAGAATTTGTATATTACAAGTGGAAATGCTTATTGATATCGATAATAATTATATGAATTTGTGGTATTGTGTTTGGGATGACAAGTGAACTATGATTTGATTTATGTATTAAGGATAGACAAAAATGTTATAATGGAGATCTTCTTGCTTAACTTGTTATTTAAGTCATATAAATTAATATACCAGTGGTGAGAAATTGGAGAGGAATTCTTGTTATTTAAGTTCGCTTGTAAATTTAAGTCTTGTGTTTTGAATTAGATGTTATTAACTATTACAACATTCTTCATTTGAGTTTTTTTTGGAAGATGTGAGTTGATATTTCATTTGTTAAGAATCCTAAATGTATAGATCCATGTATGATTTATATGATTTTAATTATCTTTGTTAGATTGAAAATTGATTGTTTAGAAATTGTTAATATAGTTATTCCTCCTATATAATCATTCTAACTCTACTAATTCATCGACTCATATATAGAATTAAGTTTATGGGTAAGAGTTGAAGTAGGTCCTATGACGAGATTTAATGCGAGAGTCCATTTCTGGCGATAACATAATAAATTAATTCTGTCATGGGAGATTTTAGACTTGGTAAATTTAGTTGGTCGTAACATTATACTACAAGGTTACATGACAAGTGCAAGACTATATGAGTTCTTATTGAATAAATATTCTGAAATTGAGTCTATACTAAGTCATGTGTTAGAATTTATAAAAAGTGATTTAATAGAAATGTGTTACATTAAATGCTTGGATTAGTATTACAGTTTTACATAACAAACAAACACACACATATATGTCTCTGTGTGTGTTTGTTTGTTAGAAAATACTTCTAACTATACCTTTTTCTGTTATGTTGTAATTTGTCCACCTGTTATGATTAGATATTATATGTAATATAGATAGAACTGAAGCATGGAGGTGAGATTATTGAAGATTGAAAAATGAGTAACTACAGCTTGAATATATACATTTTGTATTGTATAGGAAAATTTCAAATCAAATTTTATCATGGAAGACTATATATGCAAATTATATCCTTATAAATATGATTAAGCTTAATACTTCGTTATAATATTTAATTAGTAGAATCATCTAGTTAATTAAGGTGTTACAAGATAGACTAAGAAGGATTAGTCCAAAGCTATCTCATAATTAATACCATACGAGAAAATAAAAACCACAATTTTCTTTATTAGCTAATAAAAAAGAAAATAAATGGTTTTTTCATAGCTGAAAATCATTACATTATTTTAAAAAGGTTTAAGTTAAAAACAATTCCTATTTAGGTCATTTGAATAGTTTTAGATTGTATATTAATCACTATTTTATTAATTATATTTTATGTGTTTTTTAACTTATTAAACAAAAGCTGAAATTTTCAACGACACTAATTTGTTGGAAATAACCAAAATCTATCAGTAACAGATTACTAATAATTCTAAGTCCTTCGATAAAATCTTTTTGTTAGTAACATTTATCGATTAATAATGATTTTGATAATTATCGAAGGATTTGTCTAAATTATATATCATTTGATAAATTCATTGGTAAGTATAATGGTAGATTCAAGTGCAATAGGTTGTTGGTTGTTTACCATACAATCATACCTAGTCATAAGATTTTAAAAAAATAGCACACAATCCAAGTTCAATGAATAATATTCATCCAAACATCATAAGTACACAACCAAGTATATGTTTATAAACATAAATAATATAGGTACACAAAAAAGTATGTGTTTATAAACATAAATAATATGTTAATAATCTATATAGTCATCTTCATGGTCTTGTTCTTATTCATCGTTTTGTTGCTGCTACTACGAAGGTGATTGGACTGGTGTTGGATGGACTGATATTAAGTGGTATGGGGTTAGTTAGTTTTTGTAATGTAGGTTTTGGTTCTTAGTTGTACAATTAATTTCCAAAAGCAATATGATTATGTTTTAGTTTACTTTCATTAGTAAACTAAAAGAGGTAGTGACCAGTAAATGGACCTAAATGGTTGGATACAAATACATGGAGTAGGAAGGGTCCAAATCTACAACAAGTAGAAACTGAAAACTTGCTAAGTTACCTTTCGTGTATTAGAATTGTGTTTTCAATTCAACTATTAATATAATGATCATTTACAATATGAATACATTGTACATGTTATGTCACCTAAACTAATTCATGTCAACTTGGTTAGGAACATGGTGACAAAGGTGATGTTGCTTCAAAGAAGAACAAATTTGTCACTAGAGATAAACTTAATTTGAAGTCCACAACTTCACCTCAAACACACATGCCAAATATTGTTTTTCCTTGTCACTAAAACTAAGTGTTTTATTTTCCATTTTAGTAGTTAATAATATGTCAATATATATTAACAAATAAGACAATTAAATTAAAAAAAACTATAAAAGTTTAAATAAACAAAGGTTTTGAAGCAAGCTAAAACCAAGGAAACAAAAACTTTGAAGAAAGCCAAAACCAAAGACTATGAATAGACTCGTGCCCTTCAATTGGCCAACCTAATAAAAGGAAAAACATTAGCTTTGTATATATAATTATTTAAGATGTATTTGGAATCTAATTTAGAGTCTAAATAGAAATTTTCATTGTTGAATACAACAAAAAAAAGAATGAATCAATTTTCAATATAAACATTGAACCAAACTTATGCAAAATTTAGACATCAGAGGGTAACCAATATATGAAATCAGTTATGTGAATGAATGAAATACAAGTATACTGAAAACAAAACACTTTTAAAATTCAAACACAAAATTTATTAGGGAACCAAGCTAAAATAAACCCATTCACTTCTTCTGTTCTACCGAAATGAAAAGAAAAGAAACCTCAAATGTTATGCTTATTCATTGCACAGAACAACAACCAAATACTAATGTCATTGCACACAATACAAGGGCATTAATTTTTACAGTTAGAACTTACCTCCATAGTAGGACCTCTCCACAGCCTCGAGCCTCGATCCCTTAACGATAACAACCTCCGTTCACCACGACAATGCTGAAAAACTCACCACCTAACCTTGACCAACTTCCCTTAACTAACCTCAAGCACAACATAAACTACGGACCAATTCTTCTCTCACAACAACACCCTCCTCACAATGGTGTCAACGACGAACATTTGAAAAAACAATAAACGACGATTTTGGACAATGGAGATTGGAGACGATTTAGAATAATGAAGGTTGGGAAAGAGCAGAATAATGAAGATGAAAGGAAAAGCAAAAACAATGAAGGTGAGAACACGCGCATCAGTGAAGGTAAATGGATGAGCGAAATCGCGTAACAGTAAGAACGAAGAAGAGAAGAGGAAAAGGGGAAGAAAATTTTTTTGACCTTATTTCATAAAAAAACATACCAACAAATAATGATTCATCGATAAATTAAAACAAAAATATCTTATCGACAGAACATTCCGTCGATAAATACAAAATTTGTATCCGTCGATAAATCTATTGATAATTAACTTTTACCAAAGATCATGATTTGTTAGTAAATGTCATCAATAAAACACAATTTTACTTTAAAGTAATTTATGCACATCTTTACTATATATGATGAAGAAAAAATAGGTAAAACAGCAAGTTACAAAATTATTTTATTAGAATCAAGAAAATATTTTAACAATTTAACTTGAAAATAACTAGATGATACAAAGATAACAAACCCTTTAATTATATACAAACTAATTTATTATTCTTTTGCAAGATTACCATTAATATTAATAAACAACTTGTTGAAATGCCTCCGTCTCGTAAAGTGCAATGGGTTCAATTATCAAAGATCGTATACGATTCTTGGCAGTGCTATCTGGGGCTCCATGTCCATCTCCATACTGATATGTGCACAGAGAAATTCTTCCAAGGTTCATGGCTGTTTCTACGAAAGCTTTAGGGAAAGGAGACTGTGACACTCTATCTTTGTTCATCTTCTTCCACGTTTCGTTAAGCAAACTATGGATGTGCTTGTAAGCACCCTCTTCACTAGCACCACTTTCTCGCATGAAACATACAATGGAGCTTGCTGCTTCACCTCTCTCTAACTCTGCCTGCAAAATTACAACACAAGACCAATTACTTTTATGTTTAGGCTGTTGTTTTAATGATGTAAAAATGTCACAAAAAAAAACATGGTCATGTATGGAATCAAATTTACCTTTGATGTGCCCAGATCATTGCAAAGTCGAAAAATAAGGGATGGTTTCTGTAACAGGGAGTGGTAATTGTGCAAGGATTGAAGTGCCTCTTTTGTAATGCTTTGGTTTAGTAAGAAATAAGCATGGGTGAGTATAACCACCCGGAGATGAGACCCATGCATTGCTTGAATGTAATCTCGAATCTTGGACAAGTGTCTGTCGCGACTCCATTTGGCTTCTTGTAGGAATGCTTTCAACATATCGACCACTGTTGTAATTTAATTAAAAAAACAAAAAATAATCTCAATAATGACTAACATGTATGCATAATATAAGAAATATGCTTAAATTTATGAATTAACGCATGCTTTGGGAGGGTAGGAGGTAAAATATCTTGTCCATGTTCCTTAAGGGCATCATAGGCAAATCGTGACAGTGTGTAACATGCCAGAAAACATATCTTCATGGAATCAGGGAGAATATGGAACTTGCTTTTAACATCCAACTGAAACAAGAAAAAAAAAAATTCTAATAGTGACTGATTAATAATTTCAGCCAGTTTTTTTCATGCTCGTGATTTGAAGTTTTTTTCTTTTTTACGTAAGCTACTTTCCACAGCTGCAGTGAAAAGTTTCAATTTCGTTCTAAGGTGCCATAGACATCATAAACCGTCGTCGATTGTAGTTATTACGGAAACGTAACTTTTGTAAGCCTTTACCGGAAATCACTGAAACTGAGGCTCGAGACATTCCAACAGTCAAAAAGAAACATTTCCATAAGTCTGTCTAGGCTGAAGCCTTAATTGAGGCCCCCACGTCCCATTCCCCTCCACCACTCTATCCACACAGATGTAACAAGAAAAACTGAGTATCTCAAAGCTTGTAATAGAAAAGGATCATAATAACACATGTAACCTTCTATTTTTTTAAGGGAATAATTCTCTAGTTAACAGAAAATATTTCCTTTTTCATTCTGTTTAATTAACCTTTTATTTTTTCTTCCTCCCCACTTTTGTGCACACGTACGTCTCTTTCCTCGAGATAATACTTGAAAATTTCATTTACATACTTCCCCAATCACGTTTTCCTTCTCTTTGTCTTTCTATTTTCTTTCATATAATTAAAACATATGAAGAAACGTAATTGATCAAACAATAGGCGAGACCACATAATCATGACTTTGAAGAAATGTATAGTTTTTTAAACACATATACTAGGTTAAATTAGTGAGAATTTGATCTGTAGATTTTTATTTTCAACGAGATACTGTGTTACAGTGCAGCAGTGCTATTTTAGTTATGGAAAAAAGACACAAACACTGCTAGTTCAGTTAATCTTGTGTTAAATATTATAGGACTAAAATTAGTATTTTATATCAGTCTGATGTTGCATCCAATTTTTATCCTTTGATATTTAAATACTGATACGTTTTTCCAACACAGACTCACCTTGACATTTGTTGGAGATCGTTTTGCATTGTTGACTGCACAATATTGAAATCAAGCTTTGCTGCTTCAAGCAGAAATCGATTTGAGTCTGTTCTTTTAGCATAAGATTCAATGGACCACCTTGCTTCCAGCCTTTGAATTCTGTGATGGAGTGGAAGCTCCAATGCATGATTCACTTGTTCCAAAAGCATGTTACCGCCTTTACCTTCGTTGAGGGCAACCCTAAGATGGAAGCTAGAGAACACCATGGCCTCATCCAAAATCTTCTCTCCTTCGTATCCAAGAAACGATGCCTCGTACAGACTCAGCATTCCCTTCACATCGCTCACAAGGCTTCCTTGAAAATTCCCATTCTCTCCTTAAAAGTCTCAAAGATATCTAATGATCAAATAAGTACACACGTGAAGCTATAGTACCCAGACAGGCCACTTATATTTGATAAAAGAAACCAAAATGTTCAACTTATACTTAAAATAAATAAACAAAAACATGTAATACTTTATATACCATGGACACTGCAATTACTTGGTATTCTAATTAAATTTATAAATATATTCAACAATACTGATAAGAAATTTAAAATATAATAGATATATTCTATATATATAATAAAATGATTTGTTAATCTGTCTATAGGCCTAGTTTGTTCCAGATTCGTTGAGGCCGCCATAAGGGTATTTGAAATGTTATTGAAGTCGTTATGGTAATTATTATACAAGCGACCGACACCACTCTTTACTCCAAATCTTTAGAGAATGAGTCTTTTATCTTTATATACTGTTCTACTTTCTTATTTCACTTTCTTTGTTCTACTTTCTTATTTCATTTTCTTATTTCACACTCGGGAACCATTGGCTCGACTTTGATATTATTGTTGGATCTATCGAGGAGAAGGTTATCCGTGTGAGTTACACAAACACCAATAACATCTTAGCCAACTATATAACGAACCGATATCACTCTTTAC
The DNA here is from genome assembly GCF_018835915.1 of Vigna umbellata. The sequence goes on along the minus strand of NW_025904299.1, from coordinate 11,086 downwards.
CCAAAACCTTAAGACAATGGATTAATAAGTCTTTCATCTTTATATATTGTTCTATTTTTTTATTTCTATTCCACGTGAGCTTACACTTGAATACCCAACATGGTGGTCCCCAACTCCACATGACAATATAGCGGAGTTTAAATACATATATTTATGATGTTAAGGCCTATAACGGTGTTCATCAACAGCTCAGTACCTGGTTTTCTTTATGTTGTACATGTGTACTGTGTTTCGCTTTTTGTCTGATACGATGACAATATTGGTTAAAGTAAGATGATAAAGTTTTATTTTTGTTTTATCACCCCACTTTTGTTCACACTTCTTTTTCCTACAGATAACAGTTGAAAATTTCATTTAATTACCTCACCACTTTCTTTTTTCGGTTTCTATTTTTTATCAAATAATTAAAACATAATGAAAGTATATATAGATGTAGTGTTCTTTCTTTATCTAGGAATAATGCAAAACATAATTAGTGCTTATTTGTTAGGTGTAATGTAGTTTTCAGATAGTTTACAAACAAATAAATTCTAAATAATTTGTTTAGAAAAACAAGGTATTTGCTTATACTTAAATGTAAATTATAACCGTTAGTTATACCTGCTGAGACATCATGGCCATATTCTTGAGAGTCCTAAAGCAAAAGCAGTTTCGTGCAAAACTTCTGTCTTAACGAATGTGCTTGTAATGAATCCTGCAGAAGACGAGTGCACCGAAGAAGGGTTCACTATTCCTTGTTCATAATGGTACACTCCGACCCAATCGTTCACATCGTTAATGAGTTCAAGTTTGAGCCATATGTCTGAACTTTCATCCTTTATCATTCTCCTCACTTCCTCCTGCAACATCTGGCCCTGTCCTCGTATCTTATATCCTGAAAACGTATACAAAGAACGAATCACGTATAAGTGTGTAAGAAAAAGTTTAGAAAGGGACAGTGTATATGATTAATTATGATGCTTTAACTAATTACAGCGTAGGCCTGCTTCAAGGACTGCAGAAAGTCGTTAAGTCCAGAGGTTGGGTTTGGTAGTTTGCTGATTTTCTTTCAGAAACGTTAACGTTTGTGGTGGTTGCGTTGTAGCGAGGGAAGATTATCCTACGTTGGAGAAGAATAGGAGCTACTGGTTTCAGAGGTTTGGTAAAAGTGAGATGTGGAGTAAAAGAGGAATTGAGCAACGTTGGGTTCACAAGAGTCATTTTGTTAAGGCTCGCTTATGTCTGCAAACTGCGAATGTTTAACATGGGTGGTCTCATACGTATATATAGATGAGAGGGCCGGATATGATTATTGGAGCTGGAATAATGTGGTCCCAAACTTTTAAAATTGCATATATATACATACGATAATTAAAATATTTACTTTTAATTTTGGCAGGAATGATTTATAAGGTGTAATCATACATTGGTCTTTTCTATGATTTTTTTAAATGGTCTTTTTGTTGGTTTTAATTGAATCATCTTTTTTTTTTTAAAAAAGTGAAGTAATTAGTTCTTTAGTTTTTACACTGAGGACATTTAAAGACAATTAAGAAGGGGTGTGTCACGGTTGATATTTTTATAAATAGTTTTTTGTAATTATTTATTTTTTATTTTGTAATTTTTATAAAATAAAAAAATTATCATGATCTGTTAATATCACGTATTATGTTAATTTAATTCGATAGTTAGGTTTTTATTTTATCTCAAATTAGTTTTATTTGTTTTAAAATTAAACAATTTTATTTTTTTTTTAAATTCAAACAAAAATTAATTTGTATATAATGTTATACAAAAAGGTACTAAAGGTCATCATTCCCGCATAGAGGTGGTGGAGGTAGTGGTGGTTGAGTAGTAGGTGTAGGCGGAAGGAACAATTTTTGGGTGAGGGTGTTGACCACTTCCAAGAACTTCTCATTCTACTCAGCTCGTATAACAGCATGTTCTGGAGCAGTGTTTGTAGAATGTTGTGCCATGAGATTATGCATATGTTGAAATAGGGTAAGAGAAGCTATGCACTACAAAAAAAAACTATTATCTGGGGGTTATTTGAGGGGTTTTAAAAAACTCCCACAAACTAACATAATTTAAAAGGATTTTAGTGAATTGTTCAAGAGCTAACAGTAGAGGCGGTTTAAATTCTTTCTAAGAGAGGTTTATATCTTACCTAAATTATAATTATTTTTTCTTTTTATCTTTTCCTTTTCTTCAATACATTTAGTTTCCGTTCATCAATGGATATGAGAGAATAAATTTGAGAGAAATTTAAGAGGATTTAAAAATAGATTTTTTATAATTTATTTAAGTGAAGTAAAGATAAATAAGAATCAATTTAAAAATAAAATTTTCTAATTTGTCCCGTTAATAAAAATTCACTTTTAAAATGCACAGGAAAAATTTATCTTCGGCACGCGTTCTCAACGAGACGAGCTGTCTAGCCGACGATGCATCGCCACGATCGCTGCCGATTTCGGGCTCCATCCCAGAATCCCCGCCAAGACCACCGCGATAATCCTTTTCTCCGTCCCCACACATCTGGATTCTTGAACCTCGTCACCGTGCAAATCCATTGTCTGAGTTAATATTGTTTTTCTGTTATGGATTCAATAGTTTGGTAAGTTTTAGGATAGGCTTGGTGTGGCTGATGTGAATAGTTTTTTAAATATTCTTATGCTTCACTAGCTAAAATGAGATTTCTGTTTAAAACCTCTACATTCTACATTTCCTCTGCTTTTATGAAAAGAACGTGAGCAGGAGCCAAATTTAATGGTTTATGAGGGATTCCTCATGATTTATATTTGCTTAATGATGGGAGCTAATTACCCCGTGTAGCTATAGCTATGTAATAAGAATTACGATTAATGGAGATATTGAGCTTTCCTTAGGAAATGGAAGTTAAGTCAAAGAAGAGTTTTCTGCCCAGGGGTACCTGTTATGATTCTGTTATTGTACCTAAAATGTAATTTGCAAAATATTTAGGTTTCTCTTTGGCATGATATTCCATTGCCATCGGGTGATGATATCTTCAACTTCATTGTTGAAATTCTTAAAGAATCCAGTGCAAAGACGGAGGTTGCAACTGATGAAGCTTTCACTCCGATAAAACAAGATACAGAAAAGGGAAAGCTTTGATATTACCCGTGAGATACCATTTCTGAGCTCATGTTGTTCCTTTCTTATTCTAAATTACATTATTTGTTATTGGCAGTTCACTTTTAACGTAAATCTATTCTTATATTAGTTTGTTGCCTTATTGTTGAGATAATGTGGTGTGATATTGCTTATTTAGTGTTGTCTATTTACTTACCGTAAATCTACTACTTTCAGGGTTCAATACCCATGGAGACCTTTGATAGTTTTTACCGCTTCCTTCTTAAATGCCATTTTCATGTTAATTTTTATCCTTAAACAGTGAAGCATTTGCATCTCGCATTTAACACATCCGTTGACTTCTTTACTATGTCTGGTTGATGCTAGCTAGGACTGATTTGGTTAATTTAGCCATTCTTAAACACATCTTATTCATGTTCTCCAGCTACAATATACATGGGGAAACTATGGTTACTTCCACAACATGGGAAAATCCATCTTTTGCAAACTCTAAAGTTGAAGGAGAACGGGAGATAACGATTCAGGTATTCATTAATTAAGATTAGACTTCCCTCCCTACCATAATGATATATTATGAATACAACACAATATGTCTGAAATCATTGTAATTTTGCAGTTGATGTTGTTGAGATTGGTGAAAGAGAGGAAAATATGTGAGGTTTTGAAGGTCAAACCCTGGGATGCATTATCCATGATTGATGAAGGGGAACTTGATTCGAAAATAGTTGCAATCTCATTAAATGATACAAAGGCATCATTGGTGAATGATGTTAATGACGTTGAGAAGCATTTCACTGTAATATCTCTATCACCTAACTGTCTGATAACTTATTTCATAAGTTGTTCTGTCATTTTAAGTTATGATTTATATCAAGCAGCTAGATGACTGTTCATGCTTGATCAAAACTACCTAGTTAGGGCGTCAACTGTATTTACCATTACTACATATTGACTAAAAAGATTACCTGAGTAAAACATAAATAGCAGACCAAACGTTCAGAATAAAACTAAGGACCCATGCAAACCAGAACTGGTTTGAATTGTTACAAGAACGAACGTTTTTAAAGACAAGAAAACTTACCCGTTCAGGAATTGAAACCAATCGGATCAAACTAAAGCTTGGGACGCCGGAGGATCGGAAGTTGCTCCTACGGTGCAGGCAATGGAGATCGGTTGTTAGAGAACGAGGGAGTTTTGGTTAAAGAGAAGGGGGATTTTAGTGAGAAAGAAGGAGGAGAAATGAGAAGTTCAGAGTTTTGGGAAGAAGGTGCATGCAGAGAAAGAGAGTGAGACGGAAGTTTCAGAGGAAAAATAGTTTTCCTTCCGACGTCAAAAAAAAGCGTCCGCTTTCTGCTGACACATTGCATTCCACATCTGATTCTGATCCTCGTTGTTCGACCACATGGCGGTCCGTTTTTGCAGAGGGGTATTGGTGCGTTTTTTATTAATGAGGCTGACAATTACAACTTATAAAAAAAAATTAAAATATAATATATTCCAGCCAAATTTTCAGTTCGAATAATTAACATACTACAATTTAATTATTTCGTATTAACCTACACAAATTATTAGGTTTTATTGAATATATTAAATTAATTTAGTTTTGAAAATAAATTATCTCCTTTAATCAGATTTATTTAGTTTTTATGTGAGACTTAAGTTTAGTCAGTAATTATTTGAGTTACTTTTTCGCCATTAATAACTATTAAACAACGAATCACATAAATATTTATGTATTATAGTAAATAAAAAAACTATAATATATTAATCAAAAATTTCTTTATACATATGTAAAATTTATATACTCTTGTACATCAAGAAATATCTCACAACGGAAATAAAAAAACAAACTTAGATACGGCAAATTACTTACAAGCAGTGTTAACAATGTTAAACATACACTAAAAACAATATAAAAATATTTATGATATGATATATATCAATTGGTTTCGTTAGGACAGAGAACCCATTTATAGATTGAGTATTTTGCACAATATTTAAGTTTTTATAGGATGGATTTTTTTATCATATATAAATCAACTGTTCAATGTTTTTTACTTAAAACTAAAGATACGAAATATAGATGGTTTATTGTTTATGTTATTTTATTTTATCTTTATTTTTATCTTTCGTCATTTATTTTATGTTTTTATATTATTACAGTATTGATTTTTTTAATAATTTTATTTTATATTATCTCTAACTCTTTATGTTGTAGTATTTCATTTCTCTATTTAAATGAGTCATATCCAAAATCTATTACACTATATTTTCCTTCAAAATCATCATTTCCATTTTCCTGAAAACCATTTATGCGGAGAGAGTTAAGTCTAGAGAGAATTGTGTCTTGTTCATTGTTACAAAAGAGGGGGTAGAAGGAAAATGTAGTTTCTCAAAGGTCATCATCACCTATACAGGTGCAGATTGGCTAAAGGTTAATTGTCCAAAGGGTGAAAGAATGCCCAAACTTAAATTGGTGGGTAACACAAACAACAATGTCATATTGAATAAGGTAATTTTTCTTTCATCCTTTTTGCATTTTAAAATGTTAATAAATGATAAAAATTTCATACTCTGTTCCTTTTATTCCAATTAATTTAGTTTTGAATTTAAAAAAAGATAAATCATATGTTCACATATAATGGGCTATTGATGTTATTTTATCAAATGTAATAATAGAGAATCACACATAAATAAGATTGCAAAAGTTTGCATTTCTTGTATAATTATAAATTAATTCTAGACTGTTAACAATAGGATCTGCCGGATGTCAATTTTTTTACTAAAGAAAAATACGCAAAAAGATTATGGTGAAAGTTTAATTTGGAGTGTTTTATGTCCTTGAAACATGTTTATCTAATAATTTATTTTGACATAAAAATCATCTTTTATTATAATATAATTATTATTCTTTATTTTTACTTTGAATTAGATGTCAAAAATTTAAATTTTCATTTGATTTTTTAACATTGTTATATTTGTAATTTATTTATCAATTGGTGAACAAACATTTTTTTTCAGAGAGATAATCAAGGTTTTTACAAGTTAGTTTGTGGATACCACCTCCAAAAGGATATGTAAAAATTAAATGTGATGGAGCTTTACATTGGGGATGGAAAAAAGGCCGCTGCAGGAGGTGTTATCAGAGATTCTAAGGGTGAAGGGTTGGATTTTTCTTTTGCCTTCTCAAGTGTGTTAAAAGTGATTCAGCCAGCCGAAGCTGATGAATTATTTGCAATTCAAGCTTGAATGGAAATAGGAATATCAATGGGACATAAAAATTTGATCGTTGAAGTGATTCATTAAACCGCTAGTCCAACTTATTTACGGGAGGAGGGTTCATCCACCAAAAAAACAAAACATCAGTTTATGATCTTGTTTATCAATAAAACAGATGGGTGCCAGAGTTGATTTACATTACTTGGAATCATAGTATTTAGAGAGACCAATTCGGGTGGCAGGATGGTCTTGCTAAATATGGGACTATGCGTTATCTTCAAAATCCACCTGTTATACTTTTAAATTTCCTCCAAATTTCTTATTTTACCTTGATATGCGGATAAAATGGAACAATGTAGTATCGTAAATGTATTTTCTTCTCAGATTGTAGATGAGAATATTTTATAATAAAATTCTTTTCTTCCATATTTGTTGTATTCTACATTTCTTTTATTTTAAATATTCTTTTATTTTCTGGCGATGTGTCTGGCCATGGGCGTCACTCCTACCGCTCCGGTCTTCTTTCATTATTTCGAAGTCCGCCCTTCTCCCTCTGGTGGTTGGGTATCCTTCACGTCAGTTCAGGATAGGACCCTGTTCCGCCCCTTCTCTGATTCCTTCAAAAATTTTAAACAACATTATTTCAAAATAATCATTGACAAATCCGGCCGCCATGAATTTTATGATGGTGAAGGGAAGCCGCTGGTCCCGTTTTACTGGACGAGAGACCCTCGGCGAATAAAGGCGACTTCCGTAGGGGCCTTAACAGCGCCCGACCTAGAGGCCGTGCGTACCATCAATGCCCTCCCCCGCCGGATCTCCGCCCGTCACCTGGTCGAATGCCTAGTCTTGAGGATTGTGGACAAAAGGCGTTCGGTATGGTCTTGTTATATTGGGTGTGTTTGTCTTTCGTATACTGACGTTAATTTTTCTGAATTGCTTTGTTTCTTGCAGAACTGATGACGACTTCGGGCCCCCGCAAATCCAACTTTATGGGCACTCGGAAGAAGTCTGGGGCCAGTTCGTCGACCGCTCGGACGACGATTGTTCCAAACGTGCCCCGTCCTCCTCCTGTAGGGCGATCTTCTTCGGGCGGTCGCCATCCGACCGTATGCCTAGCTCCGAAGGTAGGAGTCCCCCCTGCTGATAAGACCGGGGGTTCAGGCATCAAGGTGCCGGGTCCCGATCCCCGACCAGAATCGGAGGCCGTCCAAGTGGCCCCGTCATCAGAGGCGGCCGCTGCCTCCGTTGATCCCTTGATACGCAAAAGAAAAGATCACGCTGCTGAGGGACGTAAAGACAAGGAGGGCTCCTCGTCTCGATCAGCTTCGAAGAAGGCCCGCAAGGGCAAAGACAAAGAGAAAGATCGGGAGAAAGTCCCGGCCGTTCCCTTGCCGGGCGGCATCTTCAGCCCAGAGTTTAGCATGAGCAATCGGGCTAAGTTCCATATGAGCTCCTCCCAACGGGCGCTCATTGAGCCTCTTTCTGAGTTAGAGCTGACGAATGCCATGTTGGAGATGTCTACTCGGACGTCCGCCCTGGCCTGGTATTTAAAGGAGTTTGCTGATCGACCGGGATTGGCGGAGGTTCAAGCTGCTTTGAACGCCGAGAAGAAGAACTCGGCCTCTCTCCAGCTGGCTATGGAGCAGATGGTCCTTATCAAGATGAGTACGACAAGAAGATCGAGCAGCTGGAGGCCGATCTTGAGGAGTCGAAGAGGGAGGCCGCCGAAAGTTTGGCAGCCGCCCAGGGCGAGCGAGAACGTCTGGCCGAGGAAGGACGTCAACTGAAGGCGGAGGTTACTTGCCTAAAGGATGCCGAAGCCGAGCGTATCAAGGCAAACGAGGCCCTTACCCAGGACGTTGCCAAGGCCAAAGAGAAGATTGCTGAGTTGGAGTCAACAGTCATGTTTGAACATGAGGAAGGTTTCAACAAGGCCCTTCGCCAAGTGTCCCTTTTGGCAGGCATTCCCGAGCCATACTCTCTTGGTGTTGATATTGAGAAGGACGTTTTTTATGGCGTCCTGGTGGATCTGAATGCTGCCGAGGAGGATGAGCCGGTCGAGGAGGCCGGTGCCGGGGGAGATAGTTAAGATTTCTTTTACTTTGGTTTCTTGTCGGTGCCGCCCGCCCAACGTTTTGGATTGTCCAGAGGTTGGCCGGGCGGTCCTTTTGTAAATCTGGGCGCGTTTTAGCGCGAGTGATTAATACACAAGGGTTCTCTTATAATTTCGTATGTTTCATTATTCGCGCATTTAGTCCTTTCGGTGGGGGTGTTCCCCTTATAAAATGAATTGAAATTCCATTCATGGCCCGGCCTTTATTCGGGCGGACGGTTCCAGTTGAGAGTTGTTCCCGGAAGAACACTCTAAGTTATTCCCGGAGGAAAAACTTTCGCCTTGGGTCTTTATGGGGGGACGATCCAGTTAGAGTTGTTCCCGGAAGAACACTATAAGTTATCCGGAGGAAAACTTTGAGCCTGGTTTTATGGGGCGGACGCTCCAGTTGAGAGTTGTTCAGGAAAGAAAACTCTAAGTTATTCACGGGAGGAAACTTCGCCTTGGTCTTTATGGGGCGGACGGTCCCAGTTGAGAGTTGTTCTCGAAGGAACACTCTAAGTTATCCCGAGGAAAACTTTCGCCTTGGTCTTTGTGGGGCGGACGGGTTCCCAAGTTGAAGTTGTTCCCGGAAGAACACTCTAAGTTATTCCCGGTGGGAGGGGAGACCCTTTGACAACTTAATCTTTGCAGAATGAAATTATTGTATGGCGAAATATCTGTCCATTCTTCATATGAAATAACTTGTTCATGTCATCAACATATGATGAATTTAGCTAAAAAAATTTAGGTGCGTGGCGTTTCAAGTGTTGGGATGATGGGGCGTCCGTCCCTCCGTTCCATCTGTACGCCACGTTTCCTAGGGCTCCATATTCGAAACGGCCCTTCCCATTTGGCGGCAAACTTTCCATGCGCTGGGTTTCGACGGGCGTCACCCGCTTTTCTCCACACCAGGTCCCCTGGCAGGAAGCTCCTTGGCCGGACTTTAGAGTTGTATTTTCTTTCAACCATGCGCTTGCATGCTTCGGCCCTTAATACCGCTCGGTCTCGCCGTTCATCCAGAGAATCTAGTTCGATTCTCAATTCTTGGTCGTTGAGGTGTAGGTCTTCAACCTGTCGCCTTAACGATGGTTCGCCCAGCTCGACTGGCAACATAGCATCAGTACCATAAGTTAAGTTAAAGGGGGTTTCGCCTGTGGTCCCGTGAGGCGTGCATCTATACGCCTAGAGGACTTCGGGTAACTCGTCCACCCACGCTCCCTTCCTTTCTCCTAAACGTCGCTTAAGCTCCGAGACTATGGTCTTATTCATCGCTTCTGTTTGCCCGTTCGTCTGGGGGTGCTCTACTGAGCTGGTAACGTGCTTAATCCCCAATCCCTTGAAGAATTCGGCGAGTTTCTTGTCGATAAACTGCCGACCGTTATCCGTAATGATAGATCGAGGGAGGCCAAAACGACATATCATCTTCTAGCAGAGAACTTCTGGACCTGGGCGGCCGTGATGGTTGCCAGGGGCTCGGCCTCTACCCATTTGGTGAAGTAATCCACCGCCACCCAGGAGGAACTTCTTCTGAGCCCGCCCTATTGGGAACGGTCCTACGATGTCCATACCCCATTGGGCGAACGGCCAGGGGGATGAGATTGAATGCTAATGCGTGCGGCGGTAGGTGGGAGTTGTTGGAATGCTCTTGGCAACGGATGCATTTTTGGACGAACGCCTGACGTCTGCTTCCATGGTAGGCCAGTAATATCCGGCCCTCAGTAGCCGGGCTTTTAGCGTCTGCCAACCTGTATGAAGGCCGCAAATGCCATTGTGGAGCTCGTCCATAACGTAATGTGCTTCTGCCTCTCCCAAGCATTTAAGAAGGGGGGAGGAGAATCGTCTTCGATACAAGTCGTCCCCCACCACAAGATACCGAGCGACCTTCTTGGCTTCGCTCGGTCGTACCGTCCGTCCTTCGTCCTGGCGGGTCATGACTTCTCTGATTTCCGTGCGCCAATCTTTCCCTTCGCCGGACACCGCCGAACACTCCACTGAAGGCTGAAGTAGAACTTGCCGCACGACAGTAGTTAATTGTCCCTTTTCTTTTTCAGAACTGAGCTTAGACAGTATGTCAGCCCTCGTGTTCTGTTCCCTGGGGATGTGTTGTATGTCAACCTTATCGAACCGCTTTGCGAGCTCCGTGCTCGTTGGTAATACCGCAATAGAAGCTCCTCCCGGACTTGGAAGTTTGCCATTCATTTGGCCTACTACTAGTTCTGAGTCTGTCCGGCAGGTTATCTTCCTTGCCCCCATGTCTTTCGCCAGCTCGAGGCCGGCCACTAGGGCCTCATACTCGGCCTGATTGTTGGATACTTTGAACTTGAAGATCAGGGAGTGTTCCAGTAAGAATCCATTGGGGCCTTCGAGGACGATGCCGGCCCCGCTGATCGATCGAACGGACGCTCCATCCACATACAAGTTCCACTTGTCCTGACCGGACGGTGGCAGCTCGGCCGCGAAATCCGCTAAGTGTTGGCCTTTGACCGACCCTCTCGGCTCATATCGTAAGCCGAATTCTGAGAGCTCTACCGCCCATGCCACCATCCGTCCGGCTAAGTCCGGCTTTCTGAGGATCTTGGAGATAGGGAAGTCGGTCCTGACTATGACCTGGTGGCTTTGGAAGTAAGGGCGGAGCCTTCGAGACGCGTTTAACAAGGCCAACGGCCACCTTTTATAATC
>NW_025904298.1:25824-85730 GCF_018835915.1 Vigna umbellata | reverse complement strand
CGGGCGTGGGTCGTTCCGCCCATGGGACAAATGGGCGTCAACATCGGCGCAGCACAATAATCCGCCCATGATGGGCTCTTGTACCGCATCCGGTTTGCTGGCCGTGTCCGGGGGATCCGCACCAGGGGATCCGCCCACGTGGGTCGTGGGATCCGCCCACGTGGAGCTCTTCCGTACGGGTCCGGTTTTACTCTGTTATGTCCCATGTGATATGGGCGTCCCGCCTTGTCCGTACGGAGATCCGGTTTTGTTGGCACGTGTCCGCGGGGATCCGCCCATGTGGGATCCGCACCCCGTGGTCGTGGATCCGCCCATGTGAGCTCTTCCGTTACGCGTCCGGTCCCCTTGTAGATTACACAAGCCCCCCAAGTCCTAGTGGTGTAGTACTGGGACTTGGGTCACCACGACCAGTTGATGCAGTGGCTGGCGTGCCGGGCTGCTCTTGCTGATGGTAGGATTCTGTGAGTTCTGCAAGTTTTTTCTTATAAAGAGGTTTCGGCCGGTTTGGTAGGTGTTCCTCCCTGACTACAGAGGGTTAGAGAGTTTTTACTAACCGGGTCAAGTTCAATCTTTGGCCGGCCCGGCTTGGTAGGTGTTCCTCCCTTAGATACAAGAGGGTTAGGAGATTGTTATATACCGGGTCTAAGTTCATCTTGTGCCGGCTATTCCAATGCATGAGCCTCCGGGGTCCTTCTACGATTGCGTACAGGCATTGTCGTTTAAGTCGCGTAAAACCTCCGGAGAGGACTCTGGTATAGTTTGGCTTTGGGTAGGATCGATTATTAGACAACCGGACGGTCCTGTCCGTATGGACCCCAAACCGGCGGTCCTTCCCGACGGCGCCCGGTATTTGGGCGTGGCTTTACGTACGCGCCCCGACACTCTCTGTACCAAGCCCCCCAAGTCTCTAGTACACGTAGGTAGAACGGAGGTCTGTTGATCGGCGCGCGGGGATTACGGGAATCCGTAATTGGGCTTTATCCAGTGGGCTTTTGAATTGGATTATGAGCGGGAAAACACTGGCGCCGTCCCCAGGAATAGAGCTGAAGCGTCGCCAAATCGGAGCTTGCTTTGGGCTGTGCCAAATCGAACGGCCATGATACATCCAGCCGGTTACTAATTTTGCTAATAAATAGGGTGTGTAATAAAACGGTGGTCATTGCACTTACTTATCGGTACTCCAGGAAGTCGAGATGGCTTTTTCCTCAGGAATAATGGGCATCTATGTCCACTTGATCAGGTGCTGGGTCGCGGGCGGAGTCCGGGGGGGCGGCGCAGCGTGCGGACAGCGGCGATCTCTGAAGTTCGCGGTTCTTTCTCGCTGTTTGGAGGGAGGCGGTTGGGTTTCCGGAGGGGGAACTCCTGGGTCACCAGGCTCGGGAGAACGACGGATATTACTGGTGTGCCTCTGTTCTTGTCAAAAGGGGCGGTATTCCGGATATGCGTCACTCCCTTTCGAAGCCGGGATGGTGAAGGCGGGTGATATCGGAGTGGCTCCCGTCGTTTCCCAGGCCGTATGCTCCTGCTATGCTTACCAAGGATTTGGAAAGGCGGGATCCGCCTACCCATATCGTACGGGATTAGGAAGGATTCGACGGGTACTTCGTGCCGGGGTGACTTGGTGAACGAAAGGGGGTCTTCATGATGGCGGTCTAGTCCTATGATTCTTCTTCATGTACGTGGCCTTTCTTCACACCATCTTTTTCGTCAGGTGGCCCTTTACTAATTTTCAATGGCCATTACTTCGAGTAGAAGCTAATGTGGCTCCCGACGCAGTGCATCCAATGCGGTGGGCGGCTGTACAGTCGTTTGGTGCGATGTGTTAAGCATTGGGTGTCACTCCCACCATCCCAGTTTTCTTCACTATTTCGAAGTCCGCCCTCCCTTCTTCTGCGGGCGGTTGGGTATCCTTTAACACGTTTGCGGGACCGGAACCCTATTTCCCGATCCGCCTCGTCTCCATTTTGCCCTTTAAAAATTTCAACAACATTCTTTTAAAATCATCGTTTGACAAGAAATGACGGCCTCCGTGAATTTTCTCGATGGTGAGGGAGGCCCGCGTTCCGCATTCTATGGACGAGGGACCCTCGCGAATCGGGCGACTTCAATCGGGGATTTGACAGCACCCGCCGAGAGGCCGTGCGCACCATAACACCCTCCCTCGCCGATCTCCCACGCCACCGGTTAAGCCTTAGGCTTGAGGTTTGGACCAAAGGCGTGGTCGTATGGTAGTTGTCACACTTTAGGTGTGCTCGTTTTGTCCGCACTGACGTTAATTTGTTCTGAATTTCTTTGTTTTTTTGCAGAACTAAGACGACTCCGGGCCCTCCGCAAATCCAATTTTCTGACCGTCAGGAAGAAGTCGCAGGCGCCAGCTCGCGACGCCCCGGCCAACCGGTGCGTCCCCGCTGTGCCGCCCTCCTCCTCGGCCGGCGCTCCGACTGGACGGTCCCCCCCACTGTAAGGCCGGGGGTCCAGGCGTTGAAGATTAGAATCCGGGGCATCACCCGGAGATGGTGGCCGTCCAATAGGTCCACGTCTGGGGCGGCCATGTACTTCCGCGATCCTACTCGAAAGAGAAAGATCCTACTGCTGAAGGGACTCAAGACAAGGAGGGGGCTCTTCGTCTCGGTCAGCTTCGAAGAAAGCCCTTAAGGACAAGGGCAAAGAGAAAGAAGCGGGATGAGGGTATTGGCCGTTCCCCTTCCTGGCGGGTGTTTTCAGCCCGGAGTTCATCATGAGCGACGGGCACAATTCCATATAGCTCCTCTCACGGCGTTATGTGAAACCCTTGTCCGTAGTGGAGTAACCAACGCCATGCTAGAGATGTCTACCCGGACATCCGCTTGGCCTGGTACTTAAGAAGTGCTGCCGCCCGGCTGGCGGAAGGATCGGGCCGGGAGCTGACAAGAGAAAAGAATGCAGCCTCCTTCAGTTGACCTTGGAGCAGATGGTCTTAACCAGAGGATGAATACATTAAGAAGATCGACAGTTTGAGAAGCATCTTGAGGAGGCCAAGACGGGGCCCGCCAAAGTTTTGGCAACCGCCCAGGCCGAGCAGGAGCGCTTGGCGAGGAAGGTCGTCAGCTGAAGCGGATGTAGCCCCCTAAAAGAGGTTCGAAACGGGATCATGCTAAGACAACGAGGCCTCCTCTTGAAGTTACAAGGCCAAGGAAGCAGGTTGCCGAATTGGAGTCGACCTATGATTTGAGATGAGGAAGGGTTCAACAAAGTCTTCGTCAGGTAAGCTCTGCTGGCGGGCATCCATGGGATCCATTTTCTTTGGCGTTGGCGTGGATATAGAGAAGGCGCGTTTCGAGGCTCGTCTTATGGATTTGAATGTTGGGTTTGAAGACGACGGGCCAACTGTAGAAGGCGGCACCGGGCAAAACTTAGAATTCTTTTTCTTTAATTTTGGCTGTATGTCGTGACCATCCGCCCAAACATCTCGGATTGTCATAATTTGCCGGGGGTCCTTTTTTTTAAATTGGCGCGGTGTTTTAGCGTCATTGATTAAATACACAGTTGCTTTTTCCTTTTCGTATATTTTGTGCGCCGGGTTATTCCTGGAAGATTGGCTTTAGTACCGGCCCGGCCGGGTGGGATGACGCCCCCTTTCCCGGCGGATGTACGACCGTTAGCTATTTGATGTTTTAACTCGTCGCTGTGGCCCGCCCCAATGCAGCTGAGGTACGTTCTCTTTGGAACGTCTTGTTGAATCACTTGGGCTTGTAGGCGGACAGTCAGCTTCACTTCGTCGCCCAACCAGCTGAGAGTCGTTCCTTTGGACAGTCGTTCGCCAGCTGGGTAGTTTGGGTAGGGCGGAGCGTTTTTCTCTTCGCTTCGTCGCCCAACCACAGCTACGAGTCGTTCTCTTGGTAACGCTCGTTAAATCGCAGCTTGGATTTGTGGAGCGACGTCCTCTTCACTTCGACGTGCCCAACCAAGCTGAAGTCGTTCTCTTTGGAACCGCTCGTATCGCAGCTTGGAGTTGGTAGGGCGGACGTTTCTTCCTGCTTTCGGTTCGTCCCAACAAGCTGAAGTCGTTCTCTTGGAACAGCCGTGTCGCCAGCTTGTTGGAGTTTTGGTGGCGGACGTCTCTTGCACTCGTCGCCCAACCAAGCTGAGAGTCTTATCTCTGTGAACGCTCGTATTCGCCAGCTTGGAGTTTGGTAGGGCGGACGTTTCTTCCCGTGCCCACCAAGCTGAGAGTCGTTCTCTGGGAAACGCTCGTTCGCCAGCTTGGAGTTTGGTAGGGCGGAGTCTCTTCCTTTCATCGCCCAAACCAAGCTGGAGTCGTTCTCTTGGAGAACGCCTTTGTTTTCGCCAGACTGTGGAGTTTTGGTGAGGGCGGACGTGCTGCTTCGTTCGCGCCCAAACCCAAGCTGAGCGTATTCTCTTGGGAACGCCAGTTCGCCGCTTGGAGTTGGGTAGGGCGGACCGTTCTCTTCACTCGTCGTGCCCTACCAGCTGGAGCGTTCTCTTTGGACGTCGTTTCATGGATTTGGAGGACGTTCTTCGCTTCGTGCCCCAGCTGAGTCGTTCTACTAACGCGTGAGCGAGCTACCACACGTGAGTTTCACAAGGAGAAAATAGAACTTGATTCATTAACCATGGGGGTACATTACATCAGACGGCGAATGAAGGTTGGAAGTTAACTGAAATAAAACTTAGATGCGTGGCTTCCAGTGTTTAGGGATGGGCACGTCCGTCCTGGCGCTCCCAGCCTACTCACGCTCCGTTTCCCAGGCCTCCATTACTCGGACGGCCCTTCCCACTTGCGGCCAGCTTTCCATTAGTTGGGTTTCGCTCGGCGGGTTTCTCCCGCCTTTCCATTACTAGGTTCCCCCTCCTGGCAAGCTCTTGGCCGGACCTTGGAGTTTTGTTAATTTTTCTTTCCACCATCGCTTGCTGCTTCGCCCTCAGCGCCGCTCGATCCGCGCGTTCGTCCAGGAGTCCACTCGATTCTCAACTCTTGGTCGTTGAGGTCAGGTCCTCGACTTTCGCCTCAAGGACTGTTTTCGCCCAGCTCAACCGGCAACATACATCATACCCATCAGTTAAGTGTGAAAGGGTTTCGCTGTGGGTTCGTGAGGGTGGCATTATAGGCCCATAGGACCTCGGGCATTCGTCCACCCACGCTCCCGTCCTTCTCCCAAACGCCGCTTGAGTTCCGAAACTATGTCGGTTCATTGCTTGGCTTGTATGCCGTTCGTCTGGGGATGCTCCACGGAGCTGGTAATGTGCTTGATTCCCAATCCTTTGAAGAATTCGGCGAGTTTTTTATCTATAAACTGCGGCCGTGTAGTGTGATGATGGACTCGGGGGGCGAAAAGCGCCGAAGCGACATATCAACTTCCAACAGAATTTCTGGACCTGGGCGGCCGTGATGGGTGCCAAGGGCTCGGCCTGCTAACCCACTTGGTGAAGTAATCCACCGCCACCAGAGAAACTTCCTCTGCGCTTGCCCTACTGGGAATGGTCCTACGACTGTCCATTCCCCATTGGGCGCATGGCCATGGGGAGGATTGACTAGGCATGTGGCGGAAGATGGGTGTTTTGAATGTGCCTGACACAGCGAACGCAGCGCTGGACGAACGCTTTGTGTGTCCTCCCCATGGGTAGCCAAGTAAATACCGGCCTCGAACCGGGCTTTGTTAACGTTCTGGCCTGTGTGGAAACCACAAACGCCGTTGGTCAGCTCGGCCACTGACTAGCATGCGTCTTCGCTTCCACACAGCACTTAAGTGAGGGGGGAGGAAAGCCTCTTCGGAAAGTCAATCCCCCCAATAAGGAAGGGCGATTTCTCTGGCCTTCGACCCGGACCACCGTCCGCCCCTCGTCTGCGGGTCATGATCTCCCTGATGTCCTGCACGCCAGTCCTGCCTCCTCGGATACCGCGAGCATTCCACCGAAGGCGTGAAGTAAGTAGATAGAACATGCCGCCACGCAGTAGTCAACGGCCCCTTTCCTTTCCCGAACTGAGTTTAGACAGTACTCCGCCTCGTGGTTTTGTCTCTGGGAATGGCTGGATGTCCACTTTACGAACGCCCTTGAGGAGTTCACGCCGCTCGTTGGTAGTATCGTAAAGGCCTCCTCTCTGAACTGGGAAAGGTGCCGTTCATTGGCCTCCACCAACTCAGAGTCCGTCGGCAGGTTATCATCCGCCCCCAGTCTTCGCCAACTCGAGGCCGGCTATCGGGCCTCTACGCGGCCTGGTTGTTGGACACTTTGAATTGGAAGATAAGGAGTGTTCCAGTACGAATCGTTGGGGCCTTCAAGAACGATTGGCCGGCCCCGCTTATCGAAACGCCCGACGCCTCCGTCCAGTACAAATGTCCAGTCTTATAGGCCGGAGGATGGGGGTTGGGTTAATTAATCGGCCGCGAAATCTGACCAAATGTTGGCTTTAAACCGATTCCCCTCCGAAACACTAATCAACATAATTTAAGGGAAAGTAATCTGGTTTAAAGGTAAGTAGAAATTAGAAGCTATCGGGCCGTTTTGGGCCGTGATTAACTTTTCACTAATCCCAGGCCCATAGCGAAAACTATAAATACAGGTCCACGGTGAGTGGTAGATAGGTTACATTGAATGCACATTTATTACTGCTACTGAAAATAGCCACTGCTCTGAAACTGACTTTGGCATCGGAGAATCTTTTGTAGGTCTCCACCCCTCCGGATCAAGAGGAGAGCCAAAGCGCCGGGAGAAGATCAGCCACGAAGACGAGACCGCGGGAGGACTTGGAAGACTTGGAACCGCACAGCCCTACACATCCGAAACAATATATATATATATATATATAATGCAATAAATAAATGATAGTTTGTGAGACAGTTCACTTTAAATCGTTACATACGACACAAATTATGACGACTTTCGAATTTGCCTTAAACATAAATAATTACAGTTAAAATCATCACAGTATACAAAAATAACAGCAATAATTTACAAGATTTATCTAGTAAAAGATATACAACATTTTAGTATTCTAATTTATTTTTAATATATTTTATTTTTAAAACATAACTCAAAAATTTTTCTTTAAATTGCTCTTAGATTTTTTTTTTTACTAAAACTTAATGAGATTCTTTTAGTCTGTGAACTTGACTAACTTTAAATTTGTAATTACTTTTTAATATTCAATTTATTTTTATTTGTGCACATATATTTTGTTAAAGGTTTATAAATAATTAATGTAATTAATATTTTTAAACAATAGTTGTAACACTAAAAAATAATTTTGATGCTTTTTTACCTTCAGTTTTATAATTCTGAATAGTTTTCGACAAATTTATTGAAAACTTCCAATTAAAATTAAATACATTTATTTTTTGAATTATTTTTCGGCAGAGCAAAATATCACCGCCGCCAAGAAGGCGGTGGGTGCAGACTTTAAGGCGCATATGGAAGAGGTGGTGAGCGTGGTTCTTTACGCTAACCGCATGAGGTAGAGCGTTCTTGTGAACATAATGAGCGCGACCACTGTGTACCAGGCGGTGCTCTTTCTTGAAGGCCTGGTCCAATTCCTCATTGGCTTCAGAGAACAGGACTTCCTCAACGCCGTCGAACAGTGCAAGGTCTTGCCTCACGCTAAACATTATCGCACTTCCTCTTACTGATCCATACTCCACTCTATCTATTTCTTTCCCCTCTTTTTTCATCATCCCCATTTAGGCTTCATTATTCCATGAAATAATACATATACATTCATCTTCTTTACAATTGCTTAAACTTCCTCCTGCATTTTATTGATTGATACGCTTCACCTTTCCTGAATGTTGAATCACACTTTTTCATTTCATGTCTACATTTTCTGTATTCAACAGAGACCTCTATTAGTAGTAAATATATAATTTCAAGTCTTACACAATAATATAGTTTTTGTACTCTTTTGTTTTTTTGCCGAAATAGCTTAACAAAGAGTTTCCTTCATTTTCATTTATTACAAACAGATGGGGAAATACCCCGCTTGATGAAGCCCGGATGTGTGGAAATAAGAATCTGATCAAGTTGCTTGAAGATGCAAAATCTGCTCANCCTCATTGGCTTCAGAGAACAGGACTTCCTCAACGCCGTCGAACAGTGCAAGGTCTTGCCTCACGCTAAACATTATCGCACTTCCTCTTACTGATCCATACTCCACTCTATCTATTTCTTTCCCCTCTTTTTTCATCATCCCCATTTAGGCTTCATTATTCCATGAAATAATACATATACATTCATCTTCTTTACAATTGCTTAAACTTCCTCCTGCATTTTATTGATTGATACGCTTCACCTTTCCTGAATGTTGAATCACACTTTTTCATTTCATGTCTACATTTTCTGTATTCAACAGAGACCTCTATTAGTAGTAAATATATAATTTCAAGTCTTACACAATAATATAGTTTTTGTACTCTTTTGTTTTTTTGCCGAAATAGCTTAACAAAGAGTTTCCTTCATTTTCATTTATTACAAACAGATGGGGAAATACCCCGCTTGATGAAGCCCGGATGTGTGGAAATAAGAATCTGATCAAGTTGCTTGAAGATGCAAAATCTGCTCAACTGTTAGAATTTCTGTATTCCTCCCAAGAATTTACAGGTACTGACATATTGCGTTACCTTTATAGTTTTCCTAAGAGGTGGATAGGAAGTATGGTAGAATAGGCTTCTTAGCTATTTTGATCGATTAATTCTTCCATACTAAAGTGATCTGCCTGAGAATTTTATAACATGTACCGGAATGTATTATTATGTAGATCCGATGTTAGATTGTGTGAAGGGCGTGCCAGACCGATTGATATCCTAACCAAGCATCTCAATGGATCCGCTGATTTGGATATAGAAATAAATGAACCATACATGGTGTTCAAGGTTAATATTTATATTTATAGCAGTTCATATCTTCCCTTTCCTTTAAATGATGAAGATTATAATGTAATGGCCTTTGAAAACTCATTGAACCTTTTCCTTAGTATGATTAAAGATTTCCAGCTTTAAATACCAATGTTATTGGACAATTTACATAACAATTTGAATTATATAGTTCAGGGTTTGACAGTAAAGGAAATGGAAGAGCTTCGTGATGACATCAAATGCATCTGGACCTTCACAGGGCCACACCCACCCATGTAGAATATTGGGAGGTATCATCTTTTATCCATTCTTTATCCTATTCACGCTTCAATTGCAAACAGATCAAATCTGGTGTCTTTGTTTTGTGAGAAGGAAGGACAACCAATCGGTGGTCCAATTCTCATAAGCATTCGATCCTTAATGAAAAAACTAAAAAGTAAAATTAAATTTGTAGAATAATAGTTCTAAAGAGTTCTAAAGAACTAATACCACTTTAGCGAAACAACTAAACATTTATTCTAAAATAAGAATTTGAAAATAGAAACAGTTCTAAAGAGTTGCCATTAGCCTAGATATTCTAAAAATATATCTGTTTTGAACCCAATATCTTTGATTAAAACGCTGTTGTTTTGCACAAGGCTTTTAGGTTATTTTCAGCACTAAAACACTGTTTCTGCATCATTTTAATGATTGTTTCTGCATTGTTTTATACTACTGTTTTAACTGCTGTTCTGTATTGTTTTATATTGTTGTTTCTGTACTGTTTTTATTTGCTGTTTTGAATGAAAATACTGCACCAAAAATCTGCTGTCTTTGCTGTAAAATTTGCTGTCATTGCTATTGTTGTTTCATAATTCTGCATTAGCTGTCATTGTTGTTTGCTGTTTAAAATCCTGCATCAAATGCTTGCTATTTGACTTATAATTATGCACCAGAAAGTATTGCTGTTTGATACTTAAATTTGCTAAAAGTCTTCCTGTTTCAGAATTTTGTAGTTTCTGCAATTGCTGTATTGTTGTTGTGTGTTATCAGTTTGCATAGAATCTGGCTATATGAATTTAATTAACATGGGAAGTGCTTAATTATGAGTAAAACTCTATTGTCTTGACAAGTGAAATTTGGAAGTTTGGTATGGATGAGTACGTTGATTATAAATATATATGTATGTATGTTGAATTAGTATGGTTGTCCGAAAGTAAGAATTTATGTATACTTCTTGGATAGTATTGGTTGAAATCAAGTCATTGGATGTCTGTGATTGATAACGGTTGATTTCACCGTTTTTGATACTAAAATCTTTTTGACTTTAAAGCTTGCTTAAACTCTTGTTTTTAGTTTATTTTAGTGAATAAGAGAGTTGAGTTTATACTTGATGATTTTATCAATAAATTTTCTTGATTTTGTAGGTTATTGGAATGAATTGGAAGAGAAGTTGAAGTATCAAGGAGTTGGAACCCAGGAAGGATAGAAAAAGCACTAGAAGAGGTTACAAAAGGTCGCAGGGCGCTTAGTTGCCCTTTTCTGGGGCCTTCAGCGCCAGCGCAGGGTGCCTGGTTGCCCTTTTTGGGCCCCTCAACGCCACTCTACACCGCAGCACACCTAAGGCGCCCTTCCAGGGACGCTGAGCACCAGTTTCAATGCACTGTTGAGCGCCAGTTTCAATGCATCGTTGAGCGTCTGCTTGCCCTCTACAGAATAGAAAGGCATTACCGACGGTCATAATCCCTCAAAAACAGTCAAAAGTCGTCGGTAATGACGTATTATCGACGACTTAAAGGACGGTCAGAAAGCCTTCGGTAATTATCGAAGGGCAGAAGCCATCGGTATTAATCCTTCGATAATTTATGCTTTTCTTGTAGTGAGTGGTTCATAGTGCTAGTTCTCTCGTTGTGTTGCCTGCTTGCCCTTAGTTGGGGCGTTGAGCGCCAGTGACTTGGGCTTGTGGGCTAATTTTGATCTATTTAAGGACTTGCACACTCTAGGATTCACATCTTTGGAAGGTTAAAGCGCACAACACACTTTTCGACCCTTTGGAGGCAGAATTGGATGCGGGAGCTCTCTCTTCGTTTTCTAGGGTTTTTATTTCACTTTTACTCTATTGTATACGAAGGTTCTCCATGATTGTGGAGAACTAAACTCATTTGTTGTTGGAGAAAATGTAATCTCTAAACTTTCATGTATTTGAATATGATTTGAATTATTTTATAATTCTTTCATTAATTGTTAGTGATTTCCTTTTTTGTTTTGTTATGTTTTGATCACTCATAGCATAATGTTTGGATTTCTTTGTTATTGGAAAATATAGAATGTTTGGTTGTCTTAAGGTTATGTTCGTAATGCAAAATTGATTATTATGGATGCAAGGGATTGTGGTCTAATAATTAAGGATAGATTTTTTACTCCGCGGGATCGAATTCTAAGTAATTTTGAAAGTGACGTTAATAATTTAATGAAGAAGATGAATTCTTATATACATGAAAGTAAGGAAGGTGAAATCTAAACCCCAATAACATAATCATCTCATATTATAAATATTATTCATTCTTGTGTCAAGCCTCAATTGATTAATTTGTATTCATATTTACTTTTGTTGCATTTGTATTTAAACACCAACAAAATAGCTTTTCAATCTTAATTAGTTAAGTAATTACATGATTGTTTAGTGTCATGAGTCTTTTGAGATACGATACTTGGTCTTATCATTTATTATTATTTGATACGATTTGGTACACTTGTTAATGAGTTAACAGCACTGAATTATTGTAATATGTTCAGTAGTAATGCTTTGAGCATCAATGGTATACTTATTTGAAATGAGTAGAGACTGATAGCAAATAGTGCAAGTTTATATATATATATATATATATATATATATATAATATGGGTTAAATATGTTTTTGATCCCTTAACTTTTAGTGAAAATTGAAATTAGTCCCTCTTCAAAACTTTGGACTAATTTAGTCCCCAAACTTTAGAAATGTCTGAATTTAGTCCTTTTAACCAAATTTTGTTAACTTTATTTGATGTTTCAAACGCATTTCTAAGTTAACATTTAAGCAGAAATGTGTCAAATAGTATAAACAACTCAAATGTTATCATGAAACACACTTGAAACAACAAATAAACCTAACAAAATTTAGTTAAAAGGACTAAATTCACACATTTTTAAAGTTTGGGGACTAAATTAGGCCAAAGTTTTGAAGAGGGACTAATTCCAAATTTCACTAAAAGTTAAGGGATCAAAAACATATTTAACCCATATAATATTAGTGGATTATTGTTTGTATAGTCTATCCTTTCGTCTTTTAGTTGACAAAATGGTTATTTTTCTAGTTTGTTAATCCACCAAAGTATAAAACCTCTTTAGGTTTAATAGCACTGATGGTCCTTATTTTTGTCAGGTTTGTTCGAAATGGTCCTAATTTTTTTTTCTGTTCAATGTTGTCCTAAAGAATGTAATTTATGTTCAATTTAGTCCTTTTTACAGACGACATTTAAATCGTTAACGGCGCACTGTCCAACTGTGCAATCAATGACACATTACCCTTGACACGTCATCATCATCTCCTACCTCTAGAAACCCTAATTTTCCCTACACAGAAATCCTAGCCACCACTTAACCCTAACTGCCACCGCCACGGTCACGGCCAGCCACCATCTTCGCACCTTCATCATCTTCTCCGTCTAGCAACCACCCAAAAGCACGACCCATGGCCACCTACCAGCACCTTCATTGGCGCCACTTGTGCATCCAACAACAACCACCAAGGAACCCATTATTGTGAATCAAATGAACCCAAAACGAAAAATCAGATACATACTCCAAAAGAAAATTCTAAGTTCAGAAACCTTAACATTCCCAATCTGAACCCTCATCCCCCACTTCACAAAACCCAGACCTGTAGGGAAGAACAAAATCCCTAACCACTCGCAAAACAAAGAAGAACCAAGAATTTCCCAAATCAATTTTGAAACGAAAATCATATATTCCAATTTACAAAAACCAAATAACACAACAAAAACCCACAAATCAAAACCCTCAATCGCGAGTCCTATTATCGCGAAACCGCTTAAGAACGGTGGGCTTCTCGCATCGCAACTACGTCGGAGATTGAACTTTTGCGGAGGCGCCGCCGCTGCAACCCTCACCACGTCACGAGAAAGGAGTTCGCTCTTGTTTCTGCGAAACTCCGACAGACCCACTATGGTTAGTTGGACCATCACAAGCTTCAGTTTTCCTCTAGCTGTGTAGGCGTAAGGAAACCTTTCCCCCTTGCATTCAGAAACCCTAATTTTTTGGATGGGAAAAGGGCTGCCACGTGGCAGTCCCTTATTAGTTTCGTCATATGTTTCAGTCAAGGGAGGTTAGTAATTAAATGACATGACATTCACTTATTGCACAACTAGACAGTGCGTCGTTAACGATTTAAACGCTGTCTAGAAAAAACTAAATTGAAAATAGGGACATTTATTAAATATCTATTTTATTTTCATACAACTCACTCTAACTTGTATCTTTATTCTCTTTCTATATAATTATTTCTCATCATATCACATCTGTTGCTTAATTTTCTCGTTATCTTCTATATCCCCTGTATTATTTTAAAAATCTGTTTGTGAAAAATAGTTAAAAACATTTTAATTGAAAATATAATTTCACTTTTTTATATTAAAGAAGAAAAAAAACTCTTAAAATTTGATACATAGCAAGTAGATGTTTACAATTTCTCTTCTGCTGCTACGTTTACAATTATACAGTTGCAGCATGACATTGACTTTCAGTCATTAAAAAATTTCCACATTATTTTGCTTTTTATGTAATAATTTGTGTATAACACTTGTCAAAGTAATACATAATACATTGAAATAATTCTGGTCTTGAAGCTTCCTTTGGCTTTTTGCAAAATAACTACGTGTTCCTTATAAAGTATGATACCTCGAACATTTCTATCTATTATAGTCTCAGGTTCTAGAATATTACGAAAATTAGATAGATTCCTTACACACACCGTCACAGTTATGAATCGATTCTAAAAACCTTTGAGATAGAGAAATAAGAAAAAAATAAAACAAGTTTTTAATATAAACTAAATTATTTTTTGTAAAACTAAATTAATCATTTTTTAAATTACAATTTACCACACCATTCACTAAATAAGTAATATAAAAATCTCATTATTTAAGCATACTCTAATAATTATCACAACCATACTATACAGTACTCATCCTTTTAGATGTAAAATATAAAATCAAACTCCAAATATGACTGGAATAATTAATCATTAAAATATATATAAGCAAGGTCTTAAAACAAATATCAATAAGGGGAACCGTAATTTTGAGTTTGCATACGTATATAGAGGATTGAAATTAGAAATATTTAATCATCACATGGATATCTGCTTTCTTGGTGAGAAACAAAAAATAATAATTCAATAAGAAATTTAATATTACTTTTTTGTTGCTTCAACGGGAATAATTTAATAAATTTTATGACAAGTTGGTAGTAGTGTAGTTTGTATCCAATAAAAGTAAACGGTTTACCGGGTTTAATCTAAACCAGCAAATATTAGGTTGTTTTCGAAAGGATCAACTACTCGTGCCTTTTTAAAAAGAAAAATAAAGATAAAAACACATTTCTAAACATTTTCTATATTATTTGTTAAAAATTATTAAAAGCTATAAGAGTTGAGTTTCGTAACTTATTTAAAATCTATAAATTTGTATTGAAAAATAATTATGTATTAAAAAATAGTATTAAAATATGTGGTGGTACATTTTTCTGTTTTAAAATAATGCAGACAACTAGTGAGTTACGTTTTGGTAGATGCCCAGGCACGTGAAGCTGTGGTGGTAGAGTGATTACAAGATGATTAGAGATTTTTGGTGTCATATGCATGGTTAGAGTTCTTACAACTTGTTTTTGGTAGGTGAACTCAGTGATATTTTTAAAAATTCTTTGAATTTTATAACAGGAGAATGGTATATGAGAGTAGTCGAAAGTCTTCTCTTCATTGATGAATAATGGACTTATTTAACTGTTCTTTTGTTCATTGCAAATAATTCATCTCATGATTTCAACGCATAAAAGTATTAAACATGATTTTAAAATATTATCATTGTAAAGTACACCATATTCATTTTTATTACACGATTTTCTGTTATGTGTCTATAATCATATCTACAGAAATTTTAAAATATTAATAGTTTTTAAAAATATAATATTTCTATACAAATGCTAAAATTAATATATATATATATATATATATATATATATATATATATATATTATAATTGTTCTTACATATACAAAGAAGTCCCCAATAAAAAAATGTTGACTTTCTAACTCTTTATTCTGTTAACTACTTCTCATTTTCTTTTTATCGGTACTCGTTTTCTATAAAATAGATGCTGAAAAAATATTCTTGAATAAAGTCAAAATAATAATTAATGTCCAAAAAAAAGTGAAAACAAACATCGTAATGTTATATTTATATTAATTTAATACTTATAGAGTCTTACTTGGATGAGTCTGGATTTGGATCCAATGGTACAATGACTTATTTATCATCTTGTTAAATTTTATACTGAGTTGTATATATATTAGATTTGATAAGTCGACACATACTTGACTAGGTCGTTTGGTAAGTAGTTTATTATTATTTGACAGGCGACACATGGTATTAATAGGAGGTAAGCAACCCTCACAAGGTGACACCTAACTATATAATAAATGACGTCAAGTCTTGGTTGGCACCACATAACTCTCAACAAACGACTTATGACACTTAGCAAGAAGCATTTAACATTCGATAGGTAATACTTGATCCTTAACTTGTGGAGCATGGTGTCAATAGGCAACTATCGATCTTCAGTAGGTAGCCCTCGATATATGACACTATAACCTTAGCAAGTAAAACTTAACCTTTGATAAATAGAAATTGGTCCTTGGCATGCGACATATATGACCTCCAACGGACGATACTTAACCTTTGGTGAATAGCCTTTGACCCTTGACCGGCGATACCTAAGATGTATTCTGTACTAAATTGTCCTAGGAAAAAATCAATGTTGATAAAGAAAAAATATTCAGTATAATATATATATATATATATATATATATATATATACCGACAGCGGGTGGAGTCCGGAGAGATGACGAAGGTTGAGGCCACCGCCGACGAAGGATGGATTGAGGTTGGTGACAGAAAAGGAAGAAGAAGAAAGTGGAGAAGCTCGCCAGAGAAGGGAAAACCTTGTGCCGGAAATTGATGGGGGTCAGAGGTTAAAGGGCTCTGCACAGCGGCGTTGGGCGGCGGGGTCAGGGAATTCCACATGGAAGGCGTGGTGCACCCCGGGAACGAGTCGAGCGGGTGGTAGGTGGCGCTGTCGTCGAGGCAGACGGCGACATCGGAGCCCATGAGAAGGTTCTTTTCCGGTGATGGAGGGAAGCTTTTGGAGCTGCGGGGGACGAGGGAAGAGGCGGAGTCGGAGAAGTGCTTGGCCGTAGGTGGGGATCGGGCGGTGGTGAGTGCTGGCGTACCAATAGAAAGACACATGTAAACGACGAAAATGGAGGTCCCGAAGGTCCAGCTGTCGAGGTTGGCACAATTAAATCCCCCAATCAAAAAATGTAATTTCACCATTATGAACCATAGAACAACTTAATTAATCAAATTATCTCAGTTCAAAACTTAAAACATCCAACGTGGCAGACAGAAATAGAGCAAATCAGTGATACGTAGCACAGCCGTTTGCCCATCCACTGACAATGTAAACCGCAATTTAAGGGACTATTACTACAGAGTTTAAAACAATAAGAACTAAAAACCATCAAAGTTCTGAATAGGGACTAAACCAAAATCGCTTGATAGTTCAGGGACTAAAAAACATATTTAACCCTTAAAAAAATAATTAAATTTAGAGAACAATTACTTGAAGAGTAGAATTGTTAAAATGTTTATTTTAATTGAAAAAGTACTTAATGAATAAAATCAAAAAATAAAATAAATTATTATTATTATTATTGTTTTTTATTATATTTATAAAATTAAAATAACTTTTGCAATTTTATTGTAAATAGTTTTATTTATTTTTAAGATAGTTTTGTAATTAAAAGAATATTAAGTTTTTTTTTAAAAAAAAAAAATACTCAAATAAAAAACAGTTAATTTTATATAAGTAATCACTTAAAAACTAAAATTCATAAAATTTATCTTAATTTAAAAAGTATAATTATTTAAAGAATAAAATTGAAAAATAAATATTAACACACAAAAAAATCCATATATATATATATATATATATATATATTATATATTATACTGAATATTTTTCTTTATAAACATTGATTTTTCCTGGACAATTGAGTACAGAATACATTCTTAGGTATCGCGTAAAGGGGAGTCAAGGCTATTCACCAAAAGGTTTAAGTATCGTCGTTGGAGGTTCATATATGGGTCGCCATGACAAGGACCATTCTATTTATCCAAAGGTTAAGTTTACTTTGCAAGGTTATAGTGTCATATATCGAGAGCGCTATCATACTGAAGATCGATAGTGCCTATTGACACATGCTCACAAGTTAAGGATCAAGTATTACCATATAGAATGTTAAATGTTCTTGCTAAGTGTCATAAGTCGTTGTTGAGAGTTATGTGGTCCAACAAGACTTGACGTCATTTATATATAGTTAGGGTCACCTTGTGAGGGATCTGCTGTGTACCTCCTATTAATACCATGTGTCGCCTGTCAAATAATAATAAACTATTACCAAAGTTTGGTAAGTAGTTTATTATTATTTGACAGGCGACACATGGTATTAATAGGAGGTAAGCAACCCTCACAAGGTGACACCTAACTATATAATAAATGACGTCAAGTCTTGGTTGGCACCACATAACTCTCAACAAACGACTTATGACACTTAGCAAGAAGCATTTAACATTCGATAGGTAATACTTGATCCTTAACTTGTGGAGCATGGTGTCAATAGGCAACTATCGATCTTCAGTAGGTAGCCCTCGATATATGACACTATAACCTTAGCAAGTAAAACTTAACCTTTGATAAATAGAAATTGGTCCTTGGCATGCGACATATATGACCTCCAACGGACGATACTTAACCTTTGGTGAATAGCCTTTGACCCTTGACCGGCGATACCTAAGATGTATTCTGTACTAAATTGTCCTAGGAAAAAATCAATGTTGATAAAGAAAAAATATTCAGTATAATATATATATATATATATATATATATATATATGATTTTTTTTGTGTGTTAATATTTATTTTTCAATTTTATTCTGTTAAAGAAGGTTAGTACGTTTTAAAGTTAAGAGAAAGGGTTATGAGATTTAGGTTGGGGAAGTGAACGGAGTAAAAAAACGGGTTGTTATTTGAGATGGGTTGGTGATTTTAAAAAAAAACTTAATATTCTGGTTAAGTACAAAAACGAGCGTTAAAAATAAGATAAAACTAGTTTACATAAAAGCAAAAGGAGGGGGTTAAGTTAGAAATATAATAAAAAACAATAATAATAATAATCATTTATTTTATTTTTTGATTGTACGTCATTAAGTACTTTTTCAATTAAAATAAACATTTGAAACAATTTACTCTTCAAGTAATTGTTTCTCTAAATTTTAATTATTTTTTTAAGGGTTTAAATAGTTTTTAGTCCCTGAACTATCAAGCGATTTTGGTTTTAGTCCCGATTCGAACTTTGTGGTTTTTTAGTTCTTGTGTTTTAAAATCTGGGTATAATAGTCCTTAAAATTGGACTGTGTTAAATTCGTGGATGTGGCAAACGGCGTTGCACAGTGATCACTGATGGCTCTATTTCTATGTCTGCACGGTTGGATGTTTAAAAGTTATGTGTATACTAATTATTGATTAATTAAGTTGGTCTAGGCGTTGTCATAATTGTTGGTGAAATTAAATTGTTTTGATTGGGGGGATTTAATTGTGCCAACACTCGACAAGTGGACATGATGGACCGCCATTTTCGTCGTGTACATGTCTTCTATGGGTAACGCCAGCACTCACACCACCACCCCGTCCCGACACCTCTCCGGCCCACACATCTCGACGCCGGCCTCTCCCGCTCGCAGCTCCACAAGCTTCCCTCCATCCACCGGAAAAGACCTTCTCATGGGCTCCGCAATGCGCCGTCTGCCTCGACTGACATCCGCACCCGACCCAACCCGCTCGGACTCGTTCCCCGTTGCACACGCCTTCCACTTGAAATGCGCTGACCCCGCCGTCCCCCAAATCCCGCTATGGGCAGAGCGCTTTCCTCTGACCCCATCAGATTCCGCAACAAGGGTACCCTTCTCTGGCGAGCTTCTCCACTTTCTTCTCCTTTTCCTGTCACCAACCTCAATCCATCCTTCGTCGGTCGGTGCCTCACTTCGTCATCCTCGCCGGACTCCACTCGCTGTCGCGATTCATCCACCGCTGTGTGGGTCTTCGTACTGGACTGTGAGGCCGAAAGATCCGATTTTTGAAGGTGGATCTCGATGTCTGGTATGTATCTTAATGATTTCATGTATGTGGGGTTTTCTTGGAACGGTACTGTGGGGGCTGTTGCTGGGGTTGTGACTGTTGCTGGGTTGTGACTCTATGGTTGCTTTTCATCTTGCGCTCTTTGCTTGGTTGCATTATTTGGGGGTGTATTCTAAGAAGGTGAAGCGAATGAAGAAATTTGATCAATCTATTGATCGGGATTATTAGAATGCTAAAGGAGTTTAGCTAAAGGAGCTGAAATTTGCCATACAGGGGTGTCAGTGCTAAGGGTCATTGGTCTGGGTGCTTTGGGGGACCATGTACAAGGGTATGCTGCCGTGAGAAGTGGTGACACTGTTGCGGTGAAGAGGTGTACATCATAGTGGTCAAGGTAAAGAGTTTTCCGAGTGGATATGAGTCTCATGGCTCCATAGTGTATTTAGATCAGAAACTTTTTCCGAGTTGTTCTAGTGATTGCACAGATAATGACGCAGAAGCCTACAAGAAGAAATTATGAGTGAAGCCGTAGGAGAAACCGACGCGTCGTTGCTACCAACTCCAACCTTCAGAACGTAATTAAAAGACTTAATCTCAGTTCCAATACTTAAACTCCAACGTGGCATACAGAGAATAGAGCAAATCAGTGATCACTGCAACGCCGTTTGCCACATCCACAAAACTTCAACACCGTCCAATGTTAAGGGACTATTTAACTCAGATTTTTAAACAATAAGGACTAAAAACCATCAAAGTTCTGAGTAGGGACTAAAACCAAAATCGCTTGATAGTTCAGGGACTAAAAACATATTTAATCCTTTTTTTAATTATAAAACTACTGACAAAATAAATAAAATTTACTTTACAGTAAAATTAGAAAGAAAAAATATTATTTTAATTTTATAATGATAATAAGAATAATAATTTTATTTCTTTTCTATATTTTTTAAAGCTTGTGTTTTCACTTATATAATTGTAAATATACTTCTATTATTTGGGTGTGAAAGATAAGTACTTACGAACGTGTACGAGACCGGCATAAGATTCTAGTCATATATGTCGATTTTAGGAAAAAAAAATAAAAAATCAGCCAAACAACATATATCATCTTGGTAATGTGGATCTTAAACAGCCACACAAAAAATTTCACATCAAGCTAACATGCAAAAGAGTGCAAAATATGGTTTGGTTCATCACATAACCACACAAATTGAATCTCTATATGGTCAAGAAGGAGGGAATAATATTGTTACTTACTTCTTAGAGTTTTCTTATATTATAATCTTAATTTTGACCTTCCTTTTAAACATTAAGACTCCATTAAAAAAGTATCACTACTATCGATGATTTAATGTTACAGGAAAGATCATTAAACTTATTAACTTATTAATGATATCATTTTAAATTATAGACATTATATAAGTTTATTTAATCCATGTAATACACGTAAAATATATTTATTTTTATACACTTTTTTATAATTCTAGACCCCAACTTATGATCTATCCCAAATTGAATTTTATTGTTAGTATAGGAAGTACAGCGTTAGAAAAAGTGGACTCCAGTTTGAATTAAACAAATCATGGCTGTCATGTCCGTCTACCAAACATTGAGTCTGCGGTATCGTCCCCCGCGGTTTTCTTCAGCAAGCCTACAGACGAGTTTTTAAAGATGAGGGGTGACTAATAAATTTAAAAGATAGAAGGTGGATTCGTCCCGAATTGGCCCAAGATTCGAGAGAGCTCGTGCATATTATGAGAGTAACGTTAAATTGGATTCAACGATATCCTTACTGTTGCTCCAAGCAAATTGCCAAAAATCCTTTATACCCAGTTTATATAATGGATTTGATAAAAGTCCTATATTAAAATAAAATGTGAAATGGATTATGTTAAAGGACAGAAAAAAGTAAGTCTGTATGAAATGTTTTTTAAAAATTAGTAAAGGAGAAAAATAATGTTTAATATATATAGAGAGTAAAAGTGCCAAGATATACAAGAAGGATCAGTATTAGTATTTGATAATAGTCCTTGTGAAAAGTTTTTATAAAAGATAAACAATGATGGGATGCCTAACAAGTGGCCAAGCAAGGCTCCCAAGTCTTACATATATAACAAAAATAAAAGTTAATTATTTATATATAAGAAGAAAAACTTATATATATATATATATATATATATATATATATATGTAAAAATTGTAATTTAAAGTTAAAAAATAAAACAATTATTACTATTATTAATAGTAATAATATTATTAATATAATTCTTAATAATAATATTATTATCATTAATATTATCATTATTATTAATTAATAATAATATTATTATTATAATAAATATTATCATTCTTACTAATAATACTGTTAATATGAATAATAATATTATACTATTATTAATAATAATCATGTTCTAGAAAAATCAAAGAAACAGTAGATTTTTCCTCTTATTATATTATTATATGATATATATATATTTAAGTTTGAAGAGCTAGCATATTCTTATAGGATGAGAATTAATTTTGAAAAGAAAAGAATTGATTTTTACTCCTTTTATATGGTTCAAAATCGATTTCATATTTTTTAAATCATTCACAATCGATTTTACAATCAATACACTCAATTTTAAACCATCACAAATATATTCAGAATTGATTCCAACACTACATAATTAATTATATTACCTTAAAACACATATCTAAAATCAATTCTAATTTTTTTATTTAT
The DNA here is from genome assembly GCF_018835915.1 of Vigna umbellata. Next base: position 63,654 of record NW_025904298.1, on the reverse strand, counting down.
TCATAAGTGATTTCTGTAACATCTCATCTTCAATAGTAAAATACTACTAAAATAAATATTACATATATGATAAACAGAACTACAGATTTCTCAAAGAATAAAATTCTTCACCTGAAGAATAAGAGTAGAACCTACTCTACAAGCACCTCTCCCAACTTTTCACTGAAACAACTGAAATATTATATTCCTAAGCTCACACCATCAGGTGATCATCGTAATAGAGAAACAACGCACAAAGACAGACACATAAAAGCAAGGGTAAGCTAGTTTAAACAAAGATTAATCATATACTCATTTACTAAGTTTCATACAAACATACTTATTCATTCACATCACATAACTCTTCATACAAAACACCACACTGACTTTGACTGTCCAGACTTAGAATGATTGTCGAGCTACGACAGGTCGTGCACTCGTGACTTGTACTGCTTTGCAAAGCCATTGCCAATGGGTTTCACCCTACCATACTCACGAGGTTAGTCCGTTATCACTCACCTTGGGCCATACTGGAAGCACCCAAGACTAGGACCTCCTGCTACTTCCTACGAAATGGATCAATCCTCTCTACTTGAGAATGAAAGACCATTGGAGTTTCAGGATAACCCCCAAGACTAAGATCCTATTCATTCTAAACTACTTGGAATCTCAACAAGATAATTCCATTTTGGATCAACATAAGGCACCACCATGTAACCTCCTTGTGAGGTCCATGGAATTACGTCCATAACATAGGGCACCACCATGTAACCTCCCTTTGAGATCCATGGAATTACGTCCATCAACCATACTTTTAAACCACATACTTTGAAATCACCAAACTTTCCTTTAAAAAACTAACTCACAACAATAACCAATGATATAACATAATACAACTCCAACATACTTCATAAGGCACTCAATGGTTCATTTAAAACAACTTAGAACTATAAGAAAAGAGTAAACTAAACCTGGGCCATTCGCACAACACATCTTCGCAGAGCGAATCCAGATGTTTCTCGCACAACGACCCAACTTGTTGTGCGAATCCTCAAACCGAGACTTACTCCTCATAACCATTCGCACAATGATTAGCTTCGCTGTGCGAATAAACCCTTAATTGCATCAGACCTAAAACTCCTCGCATAGCCTCCCAATTCGCCATGCGGATCATCAAACAGAGAGTAACCCTCCCAAACCATTCGCACAACGAACTCATTCGTTGTGCGAATGTCCTGATAGAGAGCATCTCGCCAGGGTGACTCACTATGCGAATCCATTTGCATAGCGAGTCTGCATAATCTGCAGAACGAAATTCTGCAGAATTATGCAACTCAACCAGCCATTACCAATTCTAACCATTTTTCCCAACTTCTACCACCCCTAGATTGTTTTATATACTTAATTAGACTTGACTAAGTGATTCTAAGCCTTCTCAACTTCATTATAAAGTGTTTATGGATCAATTCCTACTCTAGAACATCAAATTCATCAACTTAGAGACCCAAATCACAATCTACCACTTGTGATACAATTCTCAGCAACTTAGGGACTCTAACAAATCCCAAACAACTCACCTAGACCCTCTATACTGACCAATTGCACACAGAACACCAAAATCAAGTTTTCACTAGTTCACTTCCTCCAATTTGGGTTCTACACCAAGAAAACTCTACCTTATGATCACAACACTCCTAAATCAATTCTCCAACATTTCCAAGCGTTAAAACAAACTCAACCAATTTATAAACCATCTCAACTACACCAAATCAGACCAACAAACCTTTCTCACCATCTTACCTTAAACTTCCATTTTCTACTACCAACACAATAACAAAGGTTACTATTTTCCTATAATAGTCCAATTTGTATAATTCAACTCATCAACATAAATTACAACATCATCAACATACATACAACAGAGTTTTGCACATGAACACATCCATCAACATACCAAACATACATTTCACCCACTTACTACTAACACATCATATTTTCCATATACCCGAATATCATGAATCTAGCTCAATCAGTTCATAAATCATTCAATACCAAACATACACAGTAATTACTAACTAAAGAAATTCTAGCTTTCCTTACCTCCGATCAACAGCACAGCTCATAAAAACCCCAACAGAAGCTTGCACCATAAGGAGACTCTACAAAAACATATAACTCACCAATTGGTGCTAGGAAAACAACCCTTAGAACCTAATTTGAGTTAGAAATTGAAGAAGACAACATCTCAACACATGCAACCAGAACTCTTTGCATGATTACGGTTAAAGATGTACGAGAAAAGAGGAGAAACAACTTACCGACTCAGAACAAGAAATTGATCGGTCAATATTGTTGCCCTTGACGCCAGGATCGTCTAGGCACTTCGTGATCGTCGAACATATAACTCAGTAGGAAGAAAATCTAGAGAAAAGGCAGAGAATTCCAGGTGAATAGTGTTCTAGAGAGATAGAAGTGTTTTTATATAATGAACCGAGTTTTAGAAAGTTCTATTTATATTATAAGATTATTTTAAAGTAACTTGCTCGTTTCATTATTTTAATACACTTATCTAATCTAATACTCTATTTTCTGGGGGTTCTCAGTGGCACAAAATCAATTCCAGCATTTTGAAGTCACATGCATGATTAATTCCAGTCTTTTGAAAATGCAACAAAATCGAGGTATTTTTCCAACAGAGTTCATTTCATGAGGAACAAAATCAATTACCTCAACTTTTCTTATTTTTCAGGCATGCATAGGAGATGACAACATGATAATCTCATTTTTCATGAAGAATAAATTTACTTTGGATTTCTTTAGTATGCAAAAATGAAAATCTTTTCTTCATCCGCAAATCCATCTGCTGATAAAGTATATCAGCATAAACAAACACACTCATAATGCTGAATTAAGTTTTAAATAATATTTTTAATTACGTTTTTATTAAAATTCTTGTTCGTGTAAATGTTTAATTATTTTAATTTTTGTGTGAATGTGTAATATATTTTTATTTTTAACTTATTTATTATTATTTTTTCTTGTCAATCATTTTTAATTTATTATTAAAATGTTCTTAAAGAAGGTAAAAGCGAATAGTTCAAACAATAAAAAATGATTTGATAACAAAATTAAATATAAGTTAGAAAACAATGGAATCAAAACATATAATACTTAGAATATTTTTAATATGTAAAAAATTTAATTAAAAATATTTAAAAATATATTGAAAACTTAATATAATATATAATTAAAGGAAACATATTCAAGCATGTCCAAAGTAATGATTTATTTTTCATTCACATATTTACCTATAGAAAGGAAAAGTATTTGAAGTATATAAAGTATATGTGAAAAGAAAAACAATAATAAATACATTTTAGAAGAAGGCTATATACCTATAATAATTGTTCATGGTATAAACAAGAATAGGAAAAATGCATATATATCTTTTTGTTACTGTAAGCTGTGTGTGAAATTGGTTGTTCCCAAAATGATTCTGTCTCCGCAAAAAGAAAATTAGAGAAACTGAATGACATATTTGCGAGACGATGTTTAAACATAGTCTAAAAAATATGAAAAGAAAATATAATAGGTGAAAGATATGGAAACATCATAATCGATAATTATATATATATATATATAATAATATATATATGATATGTATGTATATAAGGTTACATAATGTAAGCAATTAATTAATAATTATATGATATAATACGATCATAATAAATGAAAAATATTTATAGTAGTAAATAATAATATAAAAAATTTTATTTTAATTTTTTAAGCTAAATAATTTTATTTTTTATTTACTTTGATAAATTTACTTTCTATTATAGAAATACCATGTATATAGTATGTGACCTAAAAATAGGAATAAATCTGATCGGAACAAACACGGACAGCGAATAATCATTATTTGATCAGTAAAAAAAGTTCAACTGTTATATTTTGGATTATTCATTTAAAAAATATTTACGGGTTTTAAAAGATTTATAAATATTTGTAAATACTGACATATATTTAAAAAATATATTTTATAACTTTTTAAAATAAAATCTAAATAAAATAAAATATATTGAAAATTAAATGAAATATAAATTAAATTTTAATTTTAATTAAATTTAATAATGAAATATAAATTTAATTTTACTTAAATTTAATTTAATAAAAATTAATTTAAATTTAAATTTAAATTTTAACAAGTAACATATATCTTAGAATCCATTTATAAAATAATATTAAAATACTTATCATGTGCGAGTAATTTAATAATTTTATCAAGCACTGTCCGTAAACATGAAGACTTTTGTGATTGTACCCAAGGTCAAACTTCTACGGTCAAACTTGTAAAAGATTTTCCTAGTGAATTGCACTTAAATGTTTTTGATGTTTAGTTAGCTAATTTTCTAAGTAGTGTTGTGATGTATTTTAATGTTGAGTGGTGGAGCCATTTCGGTTCCCTTGACCGGTGGCTATTACTTGAATAAGGTAGGTTCATACTTTTAAAACCTCAATTTATGTCTTACTTTACTAACATAATGAGTTAAATAGTCTGGTTATTAATTAAAATAAAAAACGAATTTTAAGATTAATATTTAATGATATCATTTGAAAATTAGAAATATATAATAATATTAAAATTTAAATCCTGAATAAATAATAAATCAAGTTTGAATAATAAATATCAAGCTTCAATAATATATTATAACTAAATAATTTAATGTCTTTATTTATAATAAGAAATATGGGTTAAGCCTAAAATACAAATAAGAAATAATAACAAACAAACTAAAAATAAAAAATAAATATAAAATAAAGATAATATATTTAACGTCTTTCCTTAAACTAGTACATATATATGTACCAAATTTGTTATTAATATAATTCATCAAGTCTTTAGAGAAAATATTTATTTTTGCACTCGAATGACACCAAATTGCTAATGATTTGCAAAACGACATAGAAGACGAAATATCAACAAAAAGACTCCCCCTAAGCAACAAATTTGGGAGGTTGCTCCATGTTAAATCTCTTCTTGCAAATCGTCATTGAGGAATGTCACCAGTGGATAAAGAGGTAATTGTTGGAGAGCCACCATGGCTATAAATAAACTAACAAAATCCATCTTTTCCATGGGAAGAAAAGCATATATGGACGGGTTAAACACAATGGTGACAAAAGAGAGGTTAGAAGAGATAACAGTGGAAGAAGTTTTGGATGAACAGGAGAGAGAAACTATAAAAATCCAAAATTCACCAATCAAGGCACCTAGAAAAGGAAAACGAGCAACATCGATACTTTGAATAGCTGCCTGAGAGTAGACGGAATGTGCAACAACACACGATGAACCTAAAAGCGGAAAATGAGCAACTTCGACGCTCTGAATTACTATTAGACATGCCACCATGCACGACAAAAAAGGAAGCAAATTCATAACTTCAAAGGCACTGAGAGCGCATAGGAGTTCCGATGAAGGCTTTATTAATGACATGGTGGTTACCTGACCGAGATGTTCAAAACCATGTGATCGTCGGTCGAAACCTGAACTCTAATAGTGACAGCAGTAGACAATAGCAGTAGAAGACAGTGCCAGTGACGACAATAGATGGCGCCTCCGACGACTGCGGATGATGTAGTGATAGAGGCACCAAAAACTTTTTCCTCAAAAGAGCCTTAGGCTCTAGATACCATATTGAATATAATGAAAAACTATTTATGAGATTAATCTCCCTTGTGTTGAATATACACATAGGATCCTCTATTTATAAAATAAAAAGCCCAAAATACAAATAAGAAATAATGACAAACTAACTAAAGATAAAAGATAAATATAAAATAAAGATAATATATCTAACATCCTTAATTATTAATTAAGAAAATTAATTATTCAATCAAATTGTTTTATAAAAAATGTCTTTTTAATATATATATATATATATATATATATATATATATATATATATATTAAAAGTAAAGAAGCAACAAGTTTTTTAAAATAATGGAATATTAGGATTTTCAAAGTAGTCATAATAAATTAGATTAAGTCATCTTACTGAGGTAATGAAATATCAATATCTATCATAATTGAGTCCTTTTTGTTATTTTCTATTTTTTTTAGAATTTCTATCTATTTTATTTACTACCTTGGAAATCATCACTTTGGGTATGTTTTAGTGATCAATTAACTTATAATCAATTGAAACTACTCTCTCATTTTCTTTTATCTTTTAAAGTTATTTTGACAAAGACCAATAAATATAATATTATATACGAAATGAAGTTAAGCTTGACGAGACTCCACAAATCTTGAACTAATAATATTGAACTTGACAGTGAGATTATGGAACTCAATTGTTATATGGCCATTAATGAAGTTAAGTTCGACAAGTGTCATTCCTAACATCATATGGCCAAAGACATCATAGGATTCAGGAATGACACTTTTTGAGCTCAACGTGCGTNCTTCGTCATCTCGCCGGACTCCACCGCTGTCGGCGATTCCACCGCTGTGTGGGTCTCGTACTCGACTGTGAGGCCGAAAGATCCGATTTTGAAGGTGGATCTCGATGTCGGTATGTATCTTAATGATTTCATGTATGTGGGGTTTTCTTGGAACGGTACTGTGGGGGCTGTTGCTGGGGTTGTGACTGTTGCTGGGGTTGTGACTGCTGGTGCTTTTCATCTTGCGCTCTTTGCTGGTGCATTCATTTGGGTGTATTCTAAGAAGGTGAAGCGAATGAAGAAATTTGATCAATCTATTGAGTCGGAGATTATTAGAATGCTAAAGGAGTTTAGCTAAAGGAGCTGAAATTTGCCACTAAGGGGTTCAGTGCTAATAGGGTCATTGGTCATGGTGCTTTTGGGACCCTGTACAAGGGTGTGCTGCCTGAGAGTGGTGACACTGTTGCGGTGAAGAGGTGTAATCATAGTGGTCAAGGTAAGAGTGAGTTTTTGTCCGAGTTGTCTATAATTAGGAGTCTCAGGCATCCAAGTTTTTGTCCGAGTTGTCTATGATTGCAAGATAATGACGCAGAAGCCTTACAGAGAAGAAATTATGAGTGAAGCCGAGAGAAAACGACGCGTCGTTGCCAACTCCAACCTTCAGAACGTAATTAACAGACTTAATCTCAGTTCAAATACTTAAACATCCAACGTGGCATACAGAGAATAGAGCAAATCAGTGATCACGTGGCAACGCCGTTTGCCACATCCACTAAAACTTAACACCGTCCAATTTTAAGGACTATTACTCAGAGTTTTAAAACAATAAGGACTAAAAACCATCAAAGTTCTGAGTAGGGACTAAAACCAAAATCGCTTGATAGTTCAGGGACTAAAAACATATTTAATCCTTTTTTTAATTATAAAACTACTGACAAAATAAATAAAATTTACTTTACAGTAAAATTAGAAAGAAAAAATATTATTTTAATTTTATAATGATAATAAGAATAATAATTTTATTTCTTTTCTATATTTTTTAAAGCTTGTGTTTTCACTTATATAATTGTAAATATACTTCTATTATTTGGGTGTGAAAGATAAGTACTTACGAACGTGTACGAGACCGGCATAAGATTCTAGTCATATATGTCGATTTTAGGAAAAAAAATAAAAAATCAGTCCAACAACATATATCATCTTGGTAATGTGGATCTTAAACAGCCACACAAAAAAATTTCACATCAAGCTAACATGCAAAAGAGTGCAAATATGTTTTTGGTTCATCACATAACCACACAAATTGAATCTCTATATGGTCAAGAAAGGAGGGAATAATATTGTTACTTACTTCTTAGAGTTTTCTTATATTATATCTTATATTTTGACCTTCCTTTTAAACATTAAGACTCCATAAAAAATATCACTACTATCGATGATTTAATGTTACAGGAAAGATACATTAAACTTATTAACTTATTAATTATTATCATTTTAAATTATAGACATTATAGTTTAAGTTTAATCCATGTAATACACGTAAAATATATTTATTTTTATAACTTTTTTAATAATTATAGACCCCAACTTATGATCTTATTCCCAAATTGAATTTTATTGTTAGTATAGGAAGTACAGCGTTAGAAAAAGTGGACTCAAGTTTGAATTCAAATCATGGATGTCATGTCCATGTCTACCAAACAGTTGAGTCTGCGGTAGTCAGTAACACCCAGCGGTTTTCTTAGAAAGCATACAAGAAAGTTTTTATAAAGATGAGGGGTGACTAAATAAATTTAAAAAGATAGAAAGGATGGATTCGTAAATTTGAAAAGATAGAGAGAGACTGTGATATATATAGAGAGTAACGTTAAATTTGGATTCAAATATTTAAACTGTTGAATAAAGAAATTTGAAAAATAATTTATAAAAGTTTGATATAATGGATTTGATAAAACCTATATTAAAATAAAATTGAAATTATTATTTAAAATTACAAAAAATATTATTATTATAATTATAATTATAAAAATAATTTTTAATATATATAGAGAGTAACGTTCCAATATATACAAGAATTATCATTATTATTATTTTATACTATTCTCTTGTGAAAAGTTTTTTATAAAAGATAACAATGATGGATGCTCACAAGTGACAAGCAAGGCTCACAAGTCTTACATATATAACAAAAATAAAAGTTAATTATTTATATATAAGAAGAAAAACTTATATATATATATATATATATATATATATATATATGTAAAAATTGTAATTTAAAGTTAAAAAATAAAACAATTATTACTATTATTAATAGTAATAATATTATTAATATAATTCTTAATAATAATATTATTATCATTAATATTATCATTATTATTAATTAATAATAATATTATTATTATAATAAATATTATCATTCTTACTAATAATACTGTTAATATGAATAATAATATTATACTATTATTAATAATAATCATGTTCTAGAAAAATCAAAGAAACAGTAGATTTTTCCTCTTATTATATTATTATATGATATATATATATTTAAGTTTGAAGAGCTAGCATATTCTTATAGGATGAGAATTAATTTTGAAAAGAAAAGAATTGATTTTTACTCCTTTTATATGGTTCAAAATCGATTTCATATTTTTTAAATCATTCACAATCGATTTTACAATCAATACACTCAATTTTAAACCATCACAAATATATTCAGAATTGATTCCAACACTACATAATTAATTATATTACCTTAAAACACATATCTAAAATCAATTCTAATTTTTTTATTTATTCATAAGTGATTTCTGTAACATCTCATCTTCAATAGTAAAATACTACTAAAATAAATATTACATATATGATAAACAGAACTACAGATTTCTCAAAGAATAAAATTCTTCACCTGAAGAATAAGAGTAGAACCTACTCTACAAGCACCTCTCCCAACTTTTCACTGAAACAACTGAAATATTATATTCCTAAGCTCACACCATCAGGTGATCATCGTAATAGAGAAACAACGCACAAAGACAGACACATAAAAGCAAGGGTAAGCTAGTTTAAACAAAGATTAATCATATACTCATTTACTAAGTTTCATACAAACATACTTATTCATTCACATCACATAACTCTTCATACAAAACACCACACTGACTTTGACTGTCCAGACTTAGAATGATTGTCGAGCTACGACAGGTCGTGCACTCGTGACTTGTACTGCTTTGCAAAGCCATTGCCAATGGGTTTCACCCTACCATACTCACGAGGTTAGTCCGTTATCACTCACCTTGGGCCATACTGGAAGCACCCAAGACTAGGACCTCCTGCTACTCCTTACGACATGGATCAATCCTCTCTACTTGAGAATGAAAGACCATTGGAGTTTTAGGATAACCCCCAAGACTAAGCTCCTGCATTCATTCTAAACTTACTTGAATCTCAACAAGATAATTCATTTTGGATCACAACATAAGGCACCACCATGTAACCTCCTTGTGAGGTCCATGGAATTACGTCCATAACATAGGGCACCACCATGTAACCTCCCTTTGAGATCCATGGAATTACGTCCATCAACCATACTTTTAAACCACATACTTTGAAATCACCAACTTTCCCTTTAAAACATAACTCACAACAATAACCAATGATATAACATAATACAACTCCAACATACTTCATAAGGCACTCAATGGTTCATTTAAAACAACTTAGAACTATAAGAAAAGAGTAAACTAAACCTGGGCCATTCGCACAACACATCTTCGCAGAGCGAATCCAGATGTTTCTCGCACAACGACCCAACTTGTTGTGCGAATCCTCAAACCGAGACTTACTCCTCATAACCATTCGCACAATGATTAGCTTCGCTGTGCGAATAAACCCTTAATTGCATCAGACCTAAAACTCCTCGCATAGCCTCCCAATTCGCCATGCGGATCATCAAACAGAGAGTAACCCTCCCAAACCATTCGCACAACGAACTCATTCGTTGTGCGAATGTCCTGATAGAGAGCATCTCGCCAGGGTGACTCACTATGCGAATCCATTTGCATAGCGAGTCTGCATAATCTGCAGAACGAAATTCTGCAGAATTATGCAACTCAACCAGCCATTACCAATTCTAACCATTTTTCCCAACTTCTACCACCCCTAGATTGTTTTATATACTTAATTAGACTTGACTAAGTGATTCTAAGCCTTCTCAACTTCATTATAAAGTGTTTATGGATCAATTCCTACTCTAGAACATCAAATTCATCAACTTAGAGACCCAAATCACAATCTACCACTTGTGATACAATTCTCAGCAACTTAGGGACTCTAACAAATCCCAAACAACTCACCTAGACCCTCTATACTGACCAATTGCACACAGAACACCAAAATCAAGTTTTCACTAGTTCACTTCCTCCAATTTGGGTTCTACACCAAGAAAACTCTACCTTATGATCACAACACTCCTAAATCAATTCTCCAACATTTCCAAGCGTTAAAACAAACTCAACCAATTTATAAACCATCTCAACTACACCAAATCAGACCAACAAACCTTTCTCACCATTTCTTACCTTAAACTTCCATTTTCTACTACCAACACAATAACAAAGGTTACTATTTTCCTATAATAGTCCAATTTGTATAATTCAACTCATCAACATAAATTACAACATCATCAACATACATACAACAGAGTTTTGCACATGAACACATCCATCAACATACCAAACATACATTTCACCCACTTACTACTAACACATCATATTTTCCATATACCCGAATATCATGAATCTAGCTCAATCAGTTCATAAATCATTCAATACCAAACATACACAGTAATTACTAACTAAAGAAATTCTAGCTTTCCTTACCTCCGATCAACAGCACAGCTCATAAAAACCCCAACAGAAGCTTGCACCATAAGGAGACTCTACAAAAACATATAACTCACCAATTGGTGCTAGGAAAACAACCTTAGAACCTAATTTGAGTTAGAAATTGAAGAAGACAACATCTCAACACATGCAACCAGAACTCTTTGCATGATTACGGTTAAAGATGTACGAGAAAAGAGGAGAAACAACTTACCGACTCAGAACAAGAAATTGATCGGTCAATATTGTTGCCCTTGACGCCAGGATCGTCTAGGCACTTCGTGATCGTCGAACATATAACTCAGTAGGAAGAAAATCTAGAGAAAAGGCAGAGAATTCCAGGTGAATAGTGTTCTAGAGAGATAGAAGTGTTTTTATATAATGAACCGAGTTTTAGAAAGTTCTATTTATATTATAAGATTATTTTAAAGTAACTTGCTCGTTTCATTATTTTAATACACTTATCTAATCTAATACTCTATTTTCTGGGTTCTTCAGTGGCACAAAATCAATTCCAGCATTTTGAAGTCACATGCATGATTAATTCCAGTCTTTTGAAAATGCAACAAAATCGAGGTATTTTTCCAACAGAGTTCATTTCATGAGGAACAAAATCAATTACCTCAACTTTTCTTATTTTTCAGGCATGCATAGGAGATGACAACATGATAATCTCATTTTTCATGAAGAATAAATTTACTTTGGATTTCTTTAGTATGCAAAAATGAAAATCTTTTCTTCATCCGCAAATCCATCTGCTGATAAAGTATATCAGCATAAACAAACACACTCATAATGCTGAATTAAGTTTTAAATAATATTTTTAATTACGTTTTTATTAAAATTCTTGTTCGTGTAAATGTTTAATTATTTTAATTTTTGTGTGAATGTGTAATATATTTTTATTTTTAACTTATTTATTATTATTTTTTCTTGTCAATCATTTTTAATTTATTATTAAAATGTTCTTAAAGAAGGTAAAAGCGAATAGTTCAAACAATAAAAAATGATTTGATAACAAAATTAAATATAAGTTAGAAAACAATGGAATCAAAACATATAATACTTAGAATATTTTTAATATGTAAAAAATTTAATTAAAAATATTTAAAAATATATTGAAAACTTAATATAATATATAATTAAAGGAAACATATTCAAGCATGTCCAAAGTAATGATTTATTTTTCATTCACATATTTACCTATAGAAAGGAAAAGTATTTGAAGTATATAAAGTATATGTGAAAAGAAAAACAATAATAAATACATTTTAGAAGAAGGCTATATACCTATAATAATTGTTCATGGTATAAACAAGAATAGGAAAAATGCATATATATCTTTTTGTTACTGTAAGCTGTGTGTGAAATTGGTTGTTCCCAAAATGATTCTGTCTCCGCAAAAAGAAAATTAGAGAAACTGAATGACATATTTGCGAGACGATGTTTAAACATAGTCTAAAAAATATGAAAAGAAAATATAATAGGTGAAAGATATGGAAACATCATAATCGATAATTATATATATATATATATATATATATATATATATATATATAGATATGTATGTATATAAGGTTACATAATGTAAGCAATTAATTAATAATTATATGATATAATACGATCATAATAAATGAAAAATATTTATAGTAGTAAATAATAATATAAAAAATTTTATTTTAATTTTTTAAGCTAAATAATTTTATTTTTTATTTACTTTGATAAATTTACTTTCTATTATAGAAATACCATGTATATAGTATGTGACCTAAAAATAGGAATAAATCTGATCGGAACAAACACGGACAGCGAATAATCATTATTTGATCAGTAAAAAAAGTTCAACTGTTATATTTTGGATTATTCATTTAAAAAATATTTACGGGTTTTAAAAGATTTATAAATATTTGTAAATACTGACATATATTTAAAAAATATATTTTATAACTTTTTAAAATAAAATCTAAATAAAATAAAATATATTGAAAATTAAATGAAATATAAATTAAATTTTAATTTTAATTAAATTTAATAATGAAATATAAATTTAATTTTACTTAAATTTAATTTAATAAAAATTAATTTAAATTTAAATTTAAATTTTAACAAGTAACATATATCTTAGAATCCATTTATAAAATAATATTAAAATACTTATCATGTGCGAGTAATTTAATAATTTTATCAAGCACTGTCCGTAAACATGAAGACTTTTGTGATTGTACCCAAGGTCAAACTTCTACGGTCAAACTTGTAAAAGATTTTCCTAGTGAATTGCACTTAAATGTTTTTGATGTTTAGTTAGCTAATTTTCTAAGTAGTGTTGTGATGTATTTTAATGTTGAGTGGTGGAGCCATTTCGGTTCCCTTGACCGGTGGCTATTACTTGAATAAGGTAGGTTCATACTTTTAAAACCTCAATTTATGTCTTACTTTACTAACATAATGAGTTAAATAGTCTGGTTATTAATTAAAATAAAAAACGAATTTTAAGATTAATATTTAATGATATCATTTGAAAATTAGAAATATATAATAATATTAAAATTTAAATCCTGAATAAATAATAAATCAAGTTTGAATAATAAATATCAAGCTTCAATAATATATTATAACTAAATAATTTAATGTCTTTATTTATAATAAGAAATATGGGTTAAGCCTAAAATACAAATAAGAAATAATAACAAACAAACTAAAAATAAAAAATAAATATAAAATAAAGATAATATATTTAACGTCTTTCCTTAAACTAGTACATATATATGTACCAAATTTGTTATTAATATAATTCATCAAGTCTTTAGAGAAAATATTTATTTTTGCACTCGAATGACACCAAATTGCTAATGATTTGCAAAACGACATAGAAGACGAAATATCAACAAAAAGACTCCCCCTAAGCAACAAATTTGGGAGGTTGCTCCATGTTAAATCTCTTCTTGCAAATCGTCATTGAGGAATGTCACCAGTGGATAAAGAGGTAATTGTTGGAGAGCCACCATGGCTATAAATAAACTAACAAAATCCATCTTTTCCATGGGAAGAAAAGCATATATGGACGGGTTAAACACAATGGTGACAAAAGAGAGGTTAGAAGAGATAACAGTGGAAGAAGTTTTGGATGAACAGGAGAGAGAAACTATAAAAATCCAAAATTCACCAATCAAGGCACCTAGAAAAGGAAAACGAGCAACATCGATACTTTGAATAGCTGCCTGAGAGTAGACGGAATGTGCAACAACACACGATGAACCTAAAAGCGGAAAATGAGCAACTTCGACGCTCTGAATTACTATTAGACATGCCACCATGCACGACAAAAAAGGAAGCAAATTCATAACTTCAAAGGCACTGAGAGCGCATAGGAGTTCCGATGAAGGCTTTATTAATGACATGGTGGTTACCTGACCGAGATGTTCAAAACCATGTGATCGTCGGTCGAAACCTGAACTCTAATAGTGACAGCAGTAGACAATAGCAGTAGAAGACAGTGCCAGTGACGACAATAGATGGCGCCTCCGACGACTGCGGATGATGTAGTGATAGAGGCACCAAAAACTTTTTCCTCAAAAGAGCCTTAGGCTCTAGATACCATATTGAATATAATGAAAAACTATTTATGAGATTAATCTCCCTTGTGTTGAATATACACATAGGATCCTCTATTTATAAAATAAAAAGCCCAAAATACAAATAAGAAATAATGACAAACTAACTAAAGATAAAAGATAAATATAAAATAAAGATAATATATCTAACATCCTTAATTATTAATTAAGAAAATTAATTATTCAATCAAATTGTTTTATAAAAAATGTCTTTTTAATATATATATATATATATATATATATATATATATATATATATATTAAAAGTAAAGAAGCAACAAGTTTTTTAAAATAATGGAATATTAGGATTTTCAAAGTAGTCATAATAAATTAGATTAAGTCATCTTACTGAGGTAATGAAATATCAATATCTATCATAATTGAGTCCTTTTTGTTATTTTCTATTTTTTTTAGAATTTCTATCTATTTTATTTACTACCTTGGAAATCATCACTTTGGGTATGTTTTAGTGATCAATTAACTTATAATCAATTGAAACTACTCTCTCATTTTCTTTTATCTTTTAAAGTTNTATATATATATATATATATATATATATATATATGTAAAAATTGTAATTTAAAGTTAAAAAATAAAACAATTATTACTATTATTAATAGTAATAATATTATTAATATAATTCTTAATAATAATATTATTATCATTAATATTATCATTATTATTAATTAATAATAATATTATTATTATAATAAATATTATCATTCTTACTAATAATACTGTTAATATGAATAATAATATTATACTATTATTAATAATAATCATGTTCTAGAAAAATCAAAGAAACAGTAGATTTTTCCTCTTATTATATTATTATATGATATATATATATTTAAGTTTGAAGAGCTAGCATATTCTTATAGGATGAGAATTAATTTTGAAAAGAAAAGAATTGATTTTTACTCCTTTTATATGGTTCAAAATCGATTTCATATTTTTTAAATCATTCACAATCGATTTTACAATCAATACACTCAATTTTAAACCATCACAAATATATTCAGAATTGATTCCAACACTACATAATTAATTATATTACCTTAAAACACATATCTAAAATCAATTCTAATTTTTTTATTTATTCATAAGTGATTTCTGTAACATCTCATCTTCAATAGTAAAATACTACTAAAATAAATATTACATATATGATAAACAGAACTACAGATTTCTCAAAGAATAAAATTCTTCACCTGAAGAATAAGAGTAGAACCTACTCTACAAGCACCTCTCCCAACTTTTCACTGAAACAACTGAAATATTATATTCCTAAGCTCACACCATCAGGTGATCATCGTAATAGAGAAACAACGCACAAAGACAGACACATAAAAGCAAGGGTAAGCTAGTTTAAACAAAGATTAATCATATACTCATTTACTAAGTTTCATACAAACATACTTATTCATTCACATCACATAACTCTTCATACAAAACACCACACTGACTTTGACTGTCCAGACTTAGAATGATTGTCGAGCTACGACAGGTCGTGCACTCGTGACTTGTACTGCTTTGCAAAGCCATTGCCAATGGGTTTCACCCTACCATACTCACGAGGTTAGTCCGTTATCACTCACCTTGGGCCATACTGGAAGCACCCAAGACTAGGACCTCCTGCTACTCCTTACGACATGGATCAATCCTCTCTACTTGAGAATGAAAGACCATTGGAGTTTCAGGATAACCCCCAAGACTAAGCTCCTGCATTCATTCTAAACTTACTTGAATCTCAACAAGATAATTCATTTTGGATCACAACATAAGGCACCACCATGTAACCTCCTTGTGAGGTCCATGGAATTACGTCCATAACATAGGGCACCACCATGTAACCTCCCTTTGAGATCCATGGAATTACGTCCATCAACCATACTTTTAAACCACATACTTTGAAATCACCAACTTTCCCTTTAAAACATAACTCACAACAATAACCAATGATATAACATAATACAACTCCAACATACTTCATAAGGCACTCAATGGTTCATTTAAAACAACTTAGAACTATAAGAAAAGAGTAAACTAAACCTGGGCCATTCGCACAACACATCTTCGCAGAGCGAATCCAGATGTTTCTCGCACAACGACCCAACTTGTTGTGCGAATCCTCAAACCGAGACTTACTCCTCATAACCATTCGCACAATGATTAGCTTCGCTGTGCGAATAAACCCTTAATTGCATCAGACCTAAAACTCCTCGCATAGCCTCCCAATTCGCCATGCGGATCATCAAACAGAGAGTAACCCTCCCAAACCATTCGCACAACGAACTCATTCGTTGTGCGAATGTCCTGATAGAGAGCATCTCGCCAGGGTGACTCACTATGCGAATCCATTTGCATAGCGAGTCTGCATAATCTGCAGAACGAAATTCTGCAGAATTATGCAACTCAACCAGCCATTACCAATTCTAACCATTTTTCCCAACTTCTACCACCCCTAGATTGTTTTATATACTTAATTAGACTTGACTAAGTGATTCTAAGCCTTCTCAACTTCATTATAAAGTGTTTATGGATCAATTCCTACTCTAGAACATCAAATTCATCAACTTAGAGACCCAAATCACAATCTACCACTTGTGATACAATTCTCAGCAACTTAGGGACTCTAACAAATCCCAAACAACTCACCTAGACCCTCTATACTGACCAATTGCACACAGAACACCAAAATCAAGTTTTCACTAGTTCACTTCCTCCAATTTGGGTTCTACACCAAGAAAACTCTACCTTATGATCACAACACTCCTAAATCAATTCTCCAACATTTCCAAGCGTTAAAACAAACTCAACCAATTTATAAACCATCTCAACTACACCAAATCAGACCAACAAACCTTTCTCACCATTTCTTACCTTAAACTTCCATTTTCTACTACCAACACAATAACAAAGGTTACTATTTTCCTATAATAGTCCAATTTGTATAATTCAACTCATCAACATAAATTACAACATCATCAACATACATACAACAGAGTTTTGCACATGAACACATCCATCAACATACCAAACATACATTTCACCCACTTACTACTAACACATCATATTTTCCATATACCCGAATATCATGAATCTAGCTCAATCAGTTCATAAATCATTCAATACCAAACATACACAGTAATTACTAACTAAAGAAATTCTAGCTTTCCTTACCTCCGATCAACAGCACAGCTCATAAAAACCCCAACAGAAGCTTGCACCATAAGGAGACTCTACAAAAACATATAACTCACCAATTGGTGCTAGGAAAACAACCTTAGAACCTAATTTGAGTTAGAAATTGAAGAAGACAACATCTCAACACATGCAACCAGAACTCTTTGCATGATTACGGTTAAAGATGTACGAGAAAAGAGGAGAAACAACTTACCGACTCAGAACAAGAAATTGATCGGTCAATATTGTTGCCCTTGACGCCAGGATCGTCTAGGCACTTCGTGATCGTCGAACATATAACTCAGTAGGAAGAAAATCTAGAGAAAAGGCAGAGAATTCCAGGTGAATAGTGTTCTAGAGAGATAGAAGTGTTTTTATATAATGAACCGAGTTTTAGAAAGTTCTATTTATATTATAAGATTATTTTAAAGTAACTTGCTCGTTTCATTATTTTAATACACTTATCTAATCTAATACTCTATTTTCTGGGTTCTTCATTGGCACAAAATCAATTCCAGCATTTTGAAGTCACATGCATGATTAATTCCAGTCTTTTGAAAATGCAACAAAATCGAGGTATTTTTCCAACAGAGTTCATTTCATGAGGAACAAAATCAATTACCTCAACTTTTCTTATTTTTCAGGCATGCATAGGAGATGACAACATGATAATCTCATTTTTCATGAAGAATAAATTTACTTTGGATTTCTTTAGTATGCAAAAATGAAAATCTTTTCTTCATCCGCAAATCCATCTGCTGATAAAGTATATCAGCATAAACAAACACACTCATAATGCTGAATTAAGTTTTAAATAATATTTTTAATTACGTTTTTATTAAAATTCTTGTTCGTGTAAATGTTTAATTATTTTAATTTTTGTGTGAATGTGTAATATATTTTTATTTTTAACTTATTTATTATTATTTTTTCTTGTCAATCATTTTTAATTTATTATTAAAATGTTCTTAAAGAAGGTAAAAGCGAATAGTTCAAACAATAAAAAATGATTTGATAACAAAATTAAATATAAGTTAGAAAACAATGGAATCAAAACATATAATACTTAGAATATTTTTAATATGTAAAAAATTTAATTAAAAATATTTAAAAATATATTGAAAACTTAATATAATATATAATTAAAGGAAACATATTCAAGCATGTCCAAAGTAATGATTTATTTTTCATTCACATATTTACCTATAGAAAGGAAAAGTATTTGAAGTATATAAAGTATATGTGAAAAGAAAAACAATAATAAATACATTTTAGAAGAAGGCTATATACCTATAATAATTGTTCATGGTATAAACAAGAATAGGAAAAATGCATATATATCTTTTTGTTACTGTAAGCTGTGTGTGAAATTGGTTGTTCCCAAAATGATTCTGTCTCCGCAAAAAGAAAATTAGAGAAACTGAATGACATATTTGCGAGACGATGTTTAAACATAGTCTAAAAAATATGAAAAGAAAATATAATAGGTGAAAGATATGGAAACATCATAATCGATAATTATATATATATATATATATATATATATATATATATAGATATGTATGTATATAAGGTTACATAATGTAAGCAATTAATTAATAATTATATGATATAATACGATCATAATAAATGAAAAATATTTATAGTAGTAAATAATAATATAAAAAATTTTATTTTAATTTTTTAAGCTAAATAATTTTATTTTTTATTTACTTTGATAAATTTACTTTCTATTATAGAAATACCATGTATATAGTATGTGACCTAAAAATAGGAATAAATCTGATCGGAACAAACACGGACAGCGAATAATCATTATTTGATCAGTAAAAAAAGTTCAACTGTTATATTTTGGATTATTCATTTAAAAAATATTTACGGGTTTTAAAAGATTTATAAATATTTGTAAATACTGACATATATTTAAAAAATATATTTTATAACTTTTTAAAATAAAATCTAAATAAAATAAAATATATTGAAAATTAAATGAAATATAAATTAAATTTTAATTTTAATTAAATTTAATAATGAAATATAAATTTAATTTTACTTAAATTTAATTTAATAAAAATTAATTTAAATTTAAATTTAAATTTTAACAAGTAACATATATCTTAGAATCCATTTATAAAATAATATTAAAATACTTATCATGTGCGAGTAATTTAATAATTTTATCAAGCACTGTCCGTAAACATGAAGACTTTTGTGATTGTACCCAAGGTCAAACTTCTACGGTCAAACTTGTAAAAGATTTTCCTAGTGAATTGCACTTAAATGTTTTTGATGTTTAGTTAGCTAATTTTCTAAGTAGTGTTGTGATGTATTTTAATGTTGAGTGGTGGAGCCATTTCGGTTCCCTTGACCGGTGGCTATTACTTGAATAAGGTAGGTTCATACTTTTAAAACCTCAATTTATGTCTTACTTTACTAACATAATGAGTTAAATAGTCTGGTTATTAATTAAAATAAAAAACGAATTTTAAGATTAATATTTAATGATATCATTTGAAAATTAGAAATATATAATAATATTAAAATTTAAATCCTGAATAAATAATAAATCAAGTTTGAATAATAAATATCAAGCTTCAATAATATATTATAACTAAATAATTTAATGTCTTTATTTATAATAAGAAATATGGGTTAAGCCTAAAATACAAATAAGAAATAATAACAAACAAACTAAAAATAAAAAATAAATATAAAATAAAGATAATATATTTAACGTCTTTCCTTAAACTAGTACATATATATGTACCAAATTTGTTATTAATATAATTCATCAAGTCTTTAGAGAAAATATTTATTTTTGCACTCGAATGACACCAAATTGCTAATGATTTGCAAAACGACATAGAAGACGAAATATCAACAAAAAGACTCCCCCTAAGCAACAAATTTGGGAGGTTGCTCCATGTTAAATCTCTTCTTGCAAATCGTCATTGAGGAATGTCACCAGTGGATAAAGAGGTAATTGTTGGAGAGCCACCATGGCTATAAATAAACTAACAAAATCCATCTTTTCCATGGGAAGAAAAGCATATATGGACGGGTTAAACACAATGGTGACAAAAGAGAGGTTAGAAGAGATAACAGTGGAAGAAGTTTTGGATGAACAGGAGAGAGAAACTATAAAAATCCAAAATTCACCAATCAAGGCACCTAGAAAAGGAAAACGAGCAACATCGATACTTTGAATAGCTGCCTGAGAGTAGACGGAATGTGCAACAACACACGATGAACCTAAAAGCGGAAAATGAGCAACTTCGACGCTCTGAATTACTATTAGACATGCCACCATGCACGACAAAAAAGGAAGCAAATTCATAACTTCAAAGGCACTGAGAGCGCATAGGAGTTCCGATGAAGGCTTTATTAATGACATGGTGGTTACCTGACCGAGATGTTCAAAACCATGTGATCGTCGGTCGAAACCTGAACTCTAATAGTGACAGCAGTAGACAATAGCAGTAGAAGACAGTGCCAGTGACGACAATAGATGGCGCCTCCGACGACTGCGGATGATGTAGTGATAGAGGCACCAAAAACTTTTTCCTCAAAAGAGCCTTAGGCTCTAGATACCATATTGAATATAATGAAAAACTATTTATGAGATTAATCTCCCTTGTGTTGAATATACACATAGGATCCTCTATTTATAAAATAAAAAGCCCAAAATACAAATAAGAAATAATGACAAACTAACTAAAGATAAAAGATAAATATAAAATAAAGATAATATATCTAACATCCTTAATTATTAATTAAGAAAATTAATTATTCAATCAAATTGTTTTATAAAAAATGTCTTTTTAATATATATATATATATATATATATATATATATATATATATATATTAAAAGTAAAGAAGCAACAAGTTTTTTAAAATAATGGAATATTAGGATTTTCAAAGTAGTCATAATAAATTAGATTAAGTCATCTTACTGAGGTAATGAAATATCAATATCTATCATAATTGAGTCCTTTTTGTTATTTTCTATTTTTTTTAGAATTTCTATCTATTTTATTTACTACCTTGGAAATCATCACTTTGGGTATGTTTTAGTGATCAATTAACTTATAATCAATTGAAACTACTCTCTCATTTTCTTTTATCTTTTAAAGTTATTTTGACAAAGACCAATAAATATAATATTATATACGAAATGAAGTTAAGCTTGACGAGACTCCACAAATCTTGAACTAATAATATTGAACTTGACAGTGAGATTATGGAACTCAATTGTTATATGGCCATTAATGAAGTTAAGTTCGACAAGTGTCATTCCTAACATCATATGGCCAAAGACATCATAGGATTCAGGAATGACACTTTTTGAGCTCAACTGCGTCTAACCAAGCTCCATAACATCATTGTGAAGTTCAGCATCATAAGTTTGAGGTTTGTGGAGTCTCGTCGAACTTAACTTTAAAGTCGATACTCGACTTCAGTGCTAAAATCGACAAGAGGTGACTGACTTCAGTGTTAAAGTCATCAGGGGTGACTGATTTCAGCGTTGAAGTTGTGAGGGAGTGACCAACTTCCACTTTTCAATAGTGTCAGAACAATAGAGGTCGTGTGGGACAGGAAACAAATGACTTTTTTATTTGAAGGCGTGTGTGATTGCACAACGTATTTATTTTCTGTAATTTTGTTTTAAAATTTGTCTATTTTCATAATTTATGTCTGAAATTTGCCTACATAAAAAAAAACCACATTCTTTTTGTTTTTGGACTTGTTGAGTGTTATATTCAAATTCAATTGGATTTGTATTCATAAGCAGGTTTTCAAATGGATGCCAATGGATGGAAATATTGAAACATTTTTAAGACGCTTAAATTAGTTAAATGACTCTTAAATTAGTTAAATGACTCTTAAAAAATTATATACGGAAGCAGAATACGGCACTACAATAAATTATTGAATGACAAATAGACCTTAACCACTACAAGATTATAAACAAACATTAATCAAATAAAGAATGTGGGAGAACGACCATGCATGAGAGTTAAATCACTATTTAATTTTGTTGCTTCTTTTAATACTATTTTCTTTTTTACATGACAGACATGTTAATTGACGGTTTCCTAACTCAATTCAAATTTTTAATATCGAGTTTTTGACTTCTTATGCTCTTTCGCACAACATATGTCTACCAGATCAAACTTTCACATTTTTTATACAACTTGACTATGTGCACAGTGATGCACCAGCAATTAAACAAATGATTTTTCTATGAATAAGAACCTAAAATCGTTGAAGAAGTGTACACCACTGGTTCTCTGACTCCTTTATATATATATATATATACATACCATCCATAGCTTTGCATTCTGAAGCACACAGAAACAAGTCTCTACATTGTGTGGAGTCCTTGTTGTTGTGCCAGGAAAACAACTAAAACAGTTCATCGACATAACCACACCTTCTCACTTTCTCAGAGAAGTGTTTTTGTGTCATCCAGTTGATAGTTCAGAGAAAACCTTCTATCTTACTGTTCTTTCGGTTTGCCACTTCAACAACATGAAGCTTTTGGCGTTTTGGTTTGCATTGGCTTCTGCTATTCTAGTTTTTTCCTTGGCCTCTGCTGATACAGTAGAGCACACTTTCACTGTAATTGGCTAAGTTTACTTCTTTACTACTTCTCGGCGGCTTTTGCTGTTTTACCTTTCTTTCTTTTCTTTACAAACCCATTAAACCATTACATACCTTGCACATATTACCAATATGGTGTGAGATTACTTGAGTATGTGATTAGAAGTTTCCTTTAGTTTACTTAAAGAGGAGACTAAGTAGAGATAAAAGAGAAGAAAAGTTAAGTCTGATAGATGATGAACTGATATGATAAGAAGAAGAGTAAAAAAAATTGACTAAGGGTAATTAGATTTTGAAAATTTTAAATCCTAACAGTGTCTTTTCTTTGTTCAATTTGTTTTGGCTGGTGCTTATACTGTCATGAGTTTACTAATGTTTTAATCAGTATAAAATTCTTCGCCTGTTTATGATTAGTCAAATATATGAATAATTTAGTGCAATTTGATAATCACTCAACCACTCCCTTACCAACTCAGCCACTTGTTATAAAACAATATTTTCGACCATTCTCAATCATTCTGTATATAATGTGACATATACTATTAAAAAACGAAAATAAAATCATACATGTTTCGAGTTTCGGCACAAAACTATAATGAATTTTAATATTTAATTTTAGTGAAAACACACACTTTAAAATGAGTAAATGACAACATTGTTCAAACTAATTCCTTGATTTACAGGTTCAAAACAAAGCGATCACACGTTTGTGCAATGAGCGAGTGATTGTCACAGTTAATGGGCTTTACCCTGGACCAACGTTAGAAGTTCGAGAAGGGGACGCTGTGATTATTCATGTAGTTAACAAGTCACCCTACAATATCACTATTCATTGGTAAATATTTCTAATCATTTTAATCAATTTTATTATTGGAATATCAAATTCAAATAATTTATAGCTATTTTTATTTCTTACTTTATAATTAAATCCGCCATGACTTGGGTTCGTGTAGAAAAATAATCAATAAATTTATTTTATATCATACTTTTGTTTCTCCACATATAAAATATGATATTTTTTGTATCTCTTGTGTCGTGAGACAAGCTGGGTTTTTATAAGAAAATTTAGAGAACTACTCACCGTTTTGTGTATTAATTCGGTGTGAGTGAAATTACCATGCTCTCTTTCCTTTCTGGTTTACAACTATTGGAATGTCCATTAATTTTCCAATTCTTTTCTCCCTTTTCTTTTTGGTAGTAATAACGTTGATTTTTTTGAAAAATCTGCTTTTTCAAATATCTAATGATTATTTCTTTTCTATCACACTACTTTCCAAGCATATAATAGGCTTTTGCATGTTCATTTTTTTATTTGCTTGGAAAATGCGCATGATGTTGAAAAGTCAAAAGGGGTCCCTAAAAAAGATTCAAGAAAAGCTGAAGGAAAGTTTGTATTAAGTTAAAGAAATATTTCTTGTTCGGATAAACGTCCAATCCTAAATATAAATAATTTTCGTGACTAGAGGCGAGAAACGACGAACAAAGAGAACAAATTTGGTAAACATAAAAACAGTGTGACAGAAGAGAAGAGGAAGGTAGAGAGATTTAAAATGGCATGGCATAAAAAGTATACGGGTGATTTTTAATTTTTCTATTTCTTGGCTGCTACCAACTTTTCCATTTTATATCCACAAAAAAGTAGTTCTCCCTTTAATTTTAATATCTATTTATTGGTCAATACAACATGTTTTCTTTTGTCTTTTTAATTATTGAAGATAAATTGTATACTTTATGAGGAGTTAGTTTTGAAGGGTAACTACAAAATTACTCCAACTTGTATAATGTTATATTGGTAGGTCGTGGTAGGTTATTGAAGTTTCGTTTCCAATCAAACTCAAGTCTGAATTTTCTCTCACTTACCACATCACTGTTCAACGTAAATACTTGCAGGCATGGAATATTTCAGCTGTTTAGTGCATGGGCAGATGGTCCTGAATACGTAACACAATGCGGAATTCGTCCTCAACATAGTTATACATACAAATTCAATGTGATACAACAAGAAGGAACAGTGTGGTGGCATGCTCATGCTTCAGTTTTACGTGCCACCGTTCATGGTGCTTTCATCATTCACCCACGTTCGGGCAAGCTTCCATTTCCTAAACCCTACAAGCATGTTCCAATAATATTAGGTAAGTTCAGATCTTTTAATACAATAATAAAGTTTGTGATTACATGAAAATAAACTCATGAAAATATATTTTTTTCTTAATTTTTTTTTTTTGTATTTTGTTATTTAAATGCAGGTGATTGGTACGATGGTAATGTGGTTGATATTTATGAACACGTGCTCGCCGCTGGTGATGTAAGAGTATCTGATGCCTTCACCATCAATGGTTTGCCTGGTGATCTCTTCAACTGCTCTAAAAAACGTAAGTCTTTGCCTTCTAATATATATTAATTAACGTGTACTCTTCTTGCAAAAGATACCCACTTTCATGTGTGCGGAAAAAAGAATCATATAATATATATGAGTCACTTTCCTGTGTGAATATTACATTTCAGAGTATCTAAAGTGGACCACTTTTAAATTCAAAGGCAAACATGGGTTGAACTCATAGGATAATAATTTTAAATATTGATATTAAAAATACTGGGTAATATGTTTTAGATTATGGCATGTTATTATAATTGCAGCCGGCTAAGTAAATGTGAGTTTAATTATTGAGAACACTATAATAATATTCTCTACAACTTTTTCCAACACTTTATTGAAATTTATTAACAAATGGTAGAATTTACCTCTAAGAGATTGATCAGCAGTAAAGCTTACCTAAATTTATAATATCAAATAAATTTTATATAAAAAACGTCAAAAAGGAATAATGATATAGAAAAAATAGTAATTGTTTTTAATTGTGATAGTAATACAATTTGAGTTTTGCAGCTTATGATTTCGCGTTTTTAATATTTATTGTAGAAAATTACACGTAAATGATGTAACCCCAATAATATAATCGATATACAGTAAACCTGTAAACATTGACCTTTCTGTGAAAACAATGGTTATGAATCATTTTTCAAAATTGAATAATTTGAAACTTTGAGTGATACTGGTGTATGTATCAATCAATCTACATCTAATTATAACTCATGAACAACATTCAGAGACATACAAGCTAAAGTTGAGACAAGGGAAAACCTACTTGCTACGAATGATCAACGCTGCATTCAATAACAACCTTTTCTTCAAGATAGCCAACCACAAATTCACAGTGGTTGCATTGGACGCTTCCTACATAGAACACTATGTCACTGACGTCATCACCATCGCTCCTGGCCAAACCGCCGACGTGCTTCTGAAAGCCGACCAGCCCATAGGCACCTATTACATGGCAGCCACTCCTTACGTTGTGGGGCAGCCGTCACCACTGTTCGACAACACGACAACGCGTGGCCTTGTCGTCTACGAAGGTTACACGGCATCATTAAGAGATTCAAAACCCATCATGCCACTGCTTCCACCCTTCAACGCCACGGCAATCGCCAACGCATTCTTCACCAACATCACAGGCTTGGTGGGGGCCCCTCACTGGGTCCCGGTGCCACTTGAGGTGGACGAGCGCATGCTCATCACCATTAGCATAAACCTAGAAAGGTGTCCCAAGAACGGCACGTGCCTGGGTTTGTTTCAACAGAAATTCTCTGCCAGCATGAACAACGAGTCCTTCACTCTCCCTGTTGGGAAAGGGTACTCGATGTTGGAGGCATCATTTTACAATGTGAGTGGCGTGTACACTACTGATTTTCCAGACTACCCTACTCAAACATTTGATTTCACAAGCCCCAAAAATGCTTTGGATCTTAGCCGCGTGTTTACGACAACGAAAACGACCAAAGTGAAGAAGCTCAAGTTCAATTCTACCGTTGAGGTTGTGTTTCAGAACACGGCAATTTTGAATGCGCAAAGCCATCCCATGCACCTTCATGGTTTTAGTTTCCATATTTTGGCTCAAGGGTTTGGAAACTATGATGCCGTCAGAGATAGAGTCAAGTTTAATTTGGTGAATCCACAAATACGTAACACAATTGCTGTTCCAGCTGGAGGATGGGCTGTCATTAGATTCCAAGCAAATAATCCAGGTGCACTGAACAACCATCCTCCTTATTTAACATTAGATTAATAAATTGAGTTAATTATCTTAATTATAATTTGATTGAGATTTTGTGACCAACTGATAATAATTATATTTTCTTTTGTAGGGATGTGGTTTGTGCATTGCCACGTGGATGATCATCAGTTGTGGGGACTAAACATGGCTTTTGAGGTTGAGAGTGGACCAACTGATTCAACTTCTCTGCCACCACCGCCGGCTGATCTACCAAAGTGTTAATATATGTGCCAGCAATCACAATTGAATTCCAATTCCTTCCTCCTGTGTGTTTTTCATAGTATATTTAATCAGCCATTTTTCAAAATTTCAAGTAGCAAATAATACCTTTATTTAAACACAGGATCAAGCAAAATAAGTAAACCAGAATTGTTTCTAAATTCTTCCTAACTTAAAGGACCTTTCTTGCCGCGCCTTCCACCAACTCTCCTCCCTTTCATGTATTTTATTTTATTTCATAATTAGTTTATCTGAGAAAACTGTATGATTCATACTTTGGAGCAATAAAAAAAGTGGGAATCTCCGTCTGCTTAGATTATTTTGCTACAGCAAATACATGTCTATTATATATCTTCAGTTTCGCAGGAATCATATTCTTTCAAATCATTCTTCTTATTATAATTAACATAAACGGTTAATTGAATAAAACAATAAGTTGTATTGGCCACGTTAATTTTATTTTATTTTACTCTATAGGGATCTCAACTGAAATTTTGGATGACTTTACATTATAAAAAAAATCGGATTTATTAATGGATTTTGTTTACTAGTAATCAGAACAATCTACGAGGTAGAGTAAAATTGTCAACAAAGACATTAAAAAATTTGTTGTAAAATGTTCATAAATTTTTTTTACTAACAAATATAAATATTTGTGAATAATTATTAAAAAAAAATCCTTCGTAATTATCTATTGGTAATACTTTTATTGTCAGTAAATATCACAATTTTTTTTTCTTTCTCTTCTTTTACTGTTGCACCCATTAAAGTTGTGTTAGTCATTACCTCTATCATGTTTGTTGTCACTTTGTCCCTATGTTTACTATTTTTGACTCCTTCTCCTCCTTTGTTATGGTTGTTGTTATTGTCATTGTCGCGTCTTTCTCCTTCGTTTTTTTTCTTCTTATATTCTTTTTCTTCTTCTAATATTATTCTTCTCTCTTCTTTTCTTCTTCATTTCTATTTAATATATAACAAATATTTCATCATATTTAGTGAAAAAATTGATACCAACTTATAAATGAAAATAGTGACAAATTTTAAAAAATATAATAACCAATAAATTTTTAAAGATTTAATTACCAATAAATTTTAAAAAAAATCATTACCTAAGAATTTTACCAAACGAAATACTAACAAAAATATTTGTTGATAATAGAAATTATGAATTACCAAATTATTTATATATAAAAGAAGAAAATAATAATAGGAAAATCAAACTTATAAAATTTCTGAATAATTATAGATCTACTTGAATCAAATATGAAGAAGAAAAATAACCATACTCTTGATAAATATTTATATACTTCGTACCTACAATTAAATGTAAGAGACTTTTAACAATATTCATGTTAATAATTTCTATAAGTTTTCCTTTCTTAAAGCCTTAAAAACCTAAAAACCTATAACATCTTGGCATCATAATTGAAGATCTTAATAAATATATTTGGATCATTTTCTTCAAGCTTTTCTTATACATATTCTTTTAGGTCTTCTTCTTTCTTTTTTAATCTTTCAACAATTTCAATATTATTAAAGTCATTCTTCTAATGCTTCCCCAACTAGAATTGGACAAGATTGTGGGTGAACAACAATTGACATGATATCTGAAACATGTTAAGTAGAAGGTGTAGTCTCTACACCACTACAAAAAAAAGTTAATCGATACACAAAATTTTTGGATAATCACTAGATCCGACGATAAATAAAAATCATTGACAACTTACCAATGATGAAAAAGTCTATTGATAAAATATTTGTCAATAAATTTTAATGACAGACAAGATTTTTTTTCAATAATTACTAACGATAAAAAATTGTTAGTAATTATTTTTAGTAGTAATTACTAGCAATCAAAGTCCATTAATAAATATTTGTCTTATGTTATGCATGTAAGTCATCCACTCACATGGTGTGGAATCAAATGGGACCACAAAACGATCTTCATCCATTAAAGAATAATGTCTTCACAGACACTAAATCCTTTCATATGTTTGGTGTTGGAGATATAATACTATGAAAATTCTATGCATGGTATGAACTTCTCACTCCTTCTAAGACAACTTTTTGGTCGCATACAAATTACATCAATCATTTTTACAATATCACAATGTCTTTTTTTTCCTTTTGTCATATAAGTCACAGTTTGTTTGTTTTCCTAACTTATCATATCTTCAGTCCGTCATCACTGAAACTCATGGAAAGTAGTTGACTTACTTTATGTAAATTGAATAATATTTAGAAGTACATTCTATCCTTTGTACTAAGGTAAACTCTCGCTAATTGATAATGAATCTACTTATTGTTAAGGTTGTTGTAAAAAATAGAAGAAACACTAGTAGGAATGTTTAAATTGTGTTTCAAAATCCTTTTAGAAGTTTTTTACAAGTATCATATGTATTGGGTAGTCAAAAGATGCTTTATATGACAAAAAAAATTGTAAATAAATTTTATAAATTATTTTTCATAGATGCCTTCTTTCTTTGACTAACATAAACAAAATAACATGTGTGAGACTAATGAGGGAAAAATAGATTACTTAGTATTTTTTATATTGGTTTATAGTTGTTTCTGACAAATTCATTCGAGTACTATGTTAGATTGTAGTCACTCTTGACTAACCCTACCAAGTATTATGTGACACTTAGTCACTCATGGTTAGCCCAAAAATCCTTTCAGATCATTGTAACTCTTGACTAACCCAATTTGAGTATTGTTTATACAACAAGTTACTATTGCCTCAGCATAAGTATTCTTTAAACAAGTTCCTTCTGGCTTAAGACAAAGCAAATGTCTTTATGATGAATAAATCACCAGTTTTGCTCACTATAGAGGGGTTGCATCTTTCAACAATTACAAGATTAAACACTCTCTACTAGTTTGCTAAAGAACAAAAATAATATTCTTTACAAAGCTTATTTTGGGTCCAAAATGATTTTCTCAACAATTCAACACTTTTTTATATCTCACTTTTATACTTTTATTGAAATATGGCTTTGTAAAGGCATGGAAGAAAGTGCATTACAAATCCTTTTCTAGCCATTGAGTTAACTTCAGAATTATTTGAGTGTTTTCTTCATGTTTGATGAGCTTTCAATAGTGCAGTCCAAGAAAACGACACCAGTTATTTTTTCTTATAGACACTAGTTTCGCAACTGAGGCATATACAGGCGAGGTAAAAAGGGGTAGGCTTTTTGCCTCGGTTCTGAACTGAGTCAAAAGGGTTCGGATTCTGCCTCGGTTCACAGACAACCGAGGCAGTAGAGTTTTTAATTTTTTTAATCTCAACCAAGATCACCGGTTCCTCGTTCTGTTATGTTTTCTATGCTCATTTGCTTTCTCTTTTCCTTCCCTTTGTGCCTTAAACTTCTCTCTCTTTTTTAATCTCATGCATTGCAATTTTATTTCATCCATGTTTTTACACAAGTGGGGGCAAAATTACATTTGACAAACTCAGATGATTGCTCCAATCTAAGAAGGGGGAAATAGGAAGCGGAGAGAGAGCTCAGTTCCCTGACGGAGGTGAAATCGGAGCTCTCCAATAGGCTTCAAATATGGACGCTAGTCAAGATGCGGGCGGAGATGCAGCTCGAGAGGGCGATATGGGTGAGAACGAAGATGGTGAGGGAGATCGAGGAGCTCAGGCGCCAGAGAGACGTGCTTAAACGAAGGATTGAGTTCTGCAAGCAGAAGGACGCAATTGGAATGGCGGCTAGGCTCGCCGACACGTGCTGCACCTTCCGCGAGTATACGGCGCAGGAGATCCAAGCGGCCGAGGTTGAAGTCCGGCAAAGATCTGAGCAATATTTACAGGGGACGCTTCAACCACTCCACTGTTGCCATTAAGATGGTCCCTTCTTTCACTCTCTTCTTTCCCAGCAAGCAATCAGAAGCTCCGTAGAGCAAACTAAGATGTAGAACCAAACCGCAAACACTATCCATTTCGTCATCCACTTGCAGAGAAACAGAACCAAAAACCAAAAACCAAAAACACAGATCCAGCGCCTAACCGCCACCACGCTGCCATCGCCGCGTCCTCGCTACTCCATGAGAAAAGAGTTTCCGCCATCGCAACACCGTCACTGCTCTCTCGTCGCACCGTCACTGCTCTCTCGCCGCACCGTCGCGGGCTCTCTCGTCGCACCGTCGCGGGCTCTCTCCCTGCATCGTTGTGGACTCTCACCGCCATCGCACATGTTCGAGAAAAAGGAGAAGAGGAGAAGTGCTAGGTTTTTGGGGAAAAGTTTCCTCTTTCACTACCGAGAGGCTAGTTTTTACTGGCTTTAAGTCCCATTAGAAAGGCTTATATGCCTCGGTCCATCTACCAACTGGGGCAGTATCTTTGCCACGTGAGGTTTATGCCTCGGTTCACCTTGCCAACCGAGGTAGTATTCTCTTTAGACACCGATTGCTTAACAACCGAGACATATAGTGTTTTCCAAATTACGAGACTGCCACCGCGTTTTGATACGCTTCGGTTCCAGAAAAACCGAAGCGTAATGTGCGAGTTAAAAATGCAATTTTTTACTAGTGTTTGATGCATAAGATGTTGTAAATGTGGTCTATGCATTCATTAAATTAACTTTACTTCAACCAATATTACAATAGTTGGTTGGATTTATGTAAAAGCACAAGCTATATAGTCCTTTCCATAGTTCACAAAGTGAGTACCGAGAAGTTGATGAAGGAAAGTAACTTTAGTTTGAGTTTTAGGAAATCATTGATGTGGTAAAAGCTTTAATACGGATCTTCTTGATCAAAAAAGGAGCAAATCTCACAACATAATAAGCACGTGTGTGTTATATCCTTTGTCAAATAAGACTACATAGTGTTATATCCTTTGTCAAACAAAATATATATGTCTTTCTTGATGTTTTATCAATGTAAAGTTTGCGTCTTATAGATGAAGTACTGTCATATTTTATGTTTTGTTGTTTTACATATAATCTAAACTATGTGTGATACTTTTCATTTATAGTTGTCAAGTTGATTGTGTGATCTCTTATATCAACGTCACACCTTGATAGAGGATTATCCCTTGGTCCTGTAGAAGAAGAGCTTGAGAAATAACCATTGCAATTCAAAGGACCTATTACAAGATCAATGAGTAAAAACTTGAAAGAAAAAATCTCTTTGAGGCTCATGATTCTCCATGAAGATTGAAAATCAAAGAGCA
Organism: Vigna umbellata; assembly: GCF_018835915.1. The sequence continues at coordinate 30,437 of NW_025904298.1, read as the reverse complement.
TGAAGATTATGGCTTGGAGAGCAATTATACAATAATTTAGGCAATTAAAAGTATTTATAATTTTTTAATTGCAAACAATTTGTTTCTGTTTTGAAATTTTCAAGTTATTTTTGGGTCTGATGTCTTTGGGCTTTCTTTTAGGATTTCTTAGGTGACTTAAACATTTGTGCCTATATATATAGGGACACCAAATACGTATTTAGACATTTTTAATTCATATTATATACATTTGCATTCTTTGAGAAAAAAGTTCTTGGTTCTCGAATTAGAACTGTGACTCTTATCAAAGATGAACATCTTTGTGACGAATCTTTACTTGACTTATCAATATGCTAAATTGTAGCATCCCTCATCCTTGTTTTATTTCACATATTTTTTTGGTTTATTTTTGTTGTGCCTATTGAAGATCCAAATTCATAAGCGTTCGTACTCTTTCATAGATAGGATTGTATCACAACCCCAAGATTAATAAACTTCATGATCATCTCCTAAGTACCAATGGTGGTAATCATTTTCTTTAGAGATATATTCTTTACCAACATAATTTTTTCGATGAGATTAGTCTTCTAGGAATCATGTGGGTTCAAATACATTTCTCCCATTACACAAACTTTTACCCAAGTGGCTCTCCTCCATCATAAAAATCATAGAACTATAACCTTTACAAATAATCCTTTTCACCATCATTTCATCAAGTTTTATGAAATCATTTTTTTCTCAATACTAATGCATAATATACTTTAGTCTACTATCTTCAAAGCTATACATGAGGGAGCTCAAAGTGTTAAAAAATGAGTACAACTAGTATACAAATCAAGAGGGGGTTGATTTGTTTTTTAAGTAAAATTGATCTTTTCAAATTTTCAAAAAGATTTTAAAAGAATTTTCATGAATCACTTAACAAAATTGGTGTGAGATACATTATTAAAGTCCAAATCAATCCCAAAGAAAGAGATTTAGGTCAAAAAAAGAATAAGATACAACCATTTTTATAATGGTTCGATAAGAATCTACATCCAGTTTTTTTAACAATCTGAGCTACAAATTTCACTAAAGATAAAAAATTACAAATTACAAGAACTTCTACATCCTAAACCTAAACAAATTATTGAAGAAACCCTTCAAGAAATAAAGAATAGGTATGCTACACACAATCATCGTAGACTACACCATATAAGTGAATTACAACACAAAGAAATGGAAATACGAAATACAGGATATAAGAAAAACATCCCCTAATTGAAGATGTTACAATTAAATCCTATAGCCAAGATAAAAACCCTTCAATCTCTAATCTTATTGAACCAAAATGATTTCTACAAAGTTTAAATGCTCAAATCGTCTCTCTCTCACACACTCACACACATACACATAGTAATGATTTTTTAGTATCAAAATGTCCATTGATATGAGAGAAGATGTAAAATTTAAATAAAAATAAGATAACTATCAATAATATTAATGGATTATATAAATAACCAACCGATTAAAAAGTTATTTGTAAAATCATGAAAATAAAATCAAATTATATTAATTATGTAAGTGACTTAATTGATTAATATGTCTTAGTCACATATTTTTAAAAGTTTGCTTGATTAATGAATTATTTTTTGAATTAATTGATTACGATGGAGAATGATGATGGTTATAGACTATATTTACTTAATTGATTAATATGTTTCTTAATCCATTAATATATTAGTTTTTACATTTTTTATTTCAAATTAAGTGTGTCGCCAATCATATATTAATCGATTAATTTTGAGTTAAGAAAGATTAAGAAATTTGTTCTTGGTTATACAAATGTTCTAAGGTACACTAAGCTTATCTAAGATACACATCATTCTTACTACTTGGACATCATCAATTATCATGTAGACAACATAAAAAAAACACACCTACACAAGGATATTGATCTTTTTTTTTAAAAAAAAATACACTTTCATTTAAGGTCACCATTTTATGAGAATAAATTGTCATTGGAAGGCAAGTCAATTCTTCGAAGGTATTAAAGTTTTTAGTCCATTCATTCTTATATTCATAAATATTTTGAGAATACAATATTTTCTTAAGTCAACGCATAATTAAATGGATAAATATGTTTCTTCATACATTACCATTGCTTATTCTATCAGTCATCAAGAGTTTTAACCATTCATAATAATACGAGCATTCAATTAATTTCATGAAGCTTAAGATATAATCCATTAAAAAAATACACACAATCAATTTAAATACAGCTTAGTCACCAAATCGATTAATAGTTTAAGACACGAGCACTTATTCAGAAACAACCTTGGATATTATATAGATATTTCTACTTTATTGTCCAAGAAATGGTTAAAATAGATATTTCGTTCATCGTTAGAATTTTTTGTTTCGAGTTGGTCTTTCTAAGTTCAAAATGTTTTATTTGTATTCCTCAAAGTGTCTCTGTTAATTAATCAAATTAGTTCTTCCATCAATATTTTTTACCAATGGAGTTAATTTTGACTGTCGTGTCATTCACCGTTTTCTTGATGTTATGAAAACTAGGAAAATAATGTGATAAATTAATGAGACAATAATCTAATATACACTAAGAAAATCATTAAATAACAATCAAATTTTAAACTAATATATTGATTAAATTAAATACTATTTTATGAATTAAAAAATATTTATATAGAAAACAGTCTTTATTATTAATATAAAAAATAATTGATGTCAATAGCTTTTAATTTATAAAATAATATTTAACTTAATCTATACAATAATTAATTATTCTAAATTTAATTATTATATAATGATTTTTCTGTAGTGATAACATAAATTTTAGGTAATAAAAATGACTTATGAAATCTAATAGACCAAACTAGAAAAGAGAGATATTTTAAGAGACCGCTCTTTGTTAATGAAATTAGAATCAAATCATTAATTTCTCATATATTATGAAATGTTTTCTATAAGTTTATATAAAAATTTGTAAAAATATGAATTTCCTATAAATTTTCGTAAATTGTGAAAGTTTCACATAGAAAAATCTTAAAACATATAAAATATTTTAGTTATGCATGTTGTATTAAGCTAAAAGAAAAGTTTGTCATAGTCGTTTACCTATTTCACTTTTGAACATATTTTCAAGAATTCATTTTTTTATTTATTATAACATTCAAATAACTAATTTAAATACCATACACCAAATACACTGTTTGAAATGAGCCTTGAAATTGTCAAAGATTGACAATGATTGACTAAAATAATAATTAGTACTAAGGTGAATTCAAAGACTTTGAAAGGGTAAAAATAAAGATGCTGCCACTATCTGATAATAATTGTGTAGTTTATTTTTCTCTCAAAATAAAGATAAGATCACTTTATACATGAGAACACAAGAGTGTCTGCAGTGCCGGTCAAAATTAAAGGCGGCTAAAAAGTTATTCAATGTTAATAATTATATATGTTTCTTAATAATTAGTCTAGTATACTGATTACAACAGGTTTTTCTTTTCTGATAACGGAGTTTCAACCTTGTTAGAAAAAAAAATGTGAATAAAAAACTATTTAAGACTATAATTTTTTATACTATTTCCTCCTATTTTAAACAATAATTAGGATTTTACTTTATTTAAATAGTATAAATGGTTTAATCTGACAAAATTTCACCTATATATATTCCTTTAAATGAAATCAATTTAAGTAATCTTATAACACTAGTACAGGAAGAGGAAACGACAGCGATCATTTTTGTCCATAGACCGCGGTTCCCGAACCGAGGCATATTCAGGTGAGGTAAAAAGTCTACTTTTTTTGTTTCGGGTGCAGACCGAGGCATAAAATGGTAAAATTTTGTCTCGGTTATTGCCTTAACCGAAGCGATAGGTGTTTTTATTTTCTTTATTTTTTATTTTTTGGTTAAATTGTTGATAAAAGAAAGTCAAAGATTAGTGTTTGGCCCAAAGACGAGATCGGTGGTTGCAACAACACCCCATCACTCACTATGAAGCAATCCTTGAAGTTCCAGGGTGATGAAAACCACCACGAACACAGCACACAGTGACTCCGCCACCGCCACCAACTCTGTTTCCGAGTTTTGCTTCTCACTCTTTTCAAACTTCACATCAGGCCCAATTCACATCACCGCCACCGCCACCCCCTTTTTTCTCTCTGCAATTCAAACCCCAATTCAGCCACCTCTCTCCGTAAAATCATTTTCTCCGATACCCTACCATCCCCTTCTCCTCTCCCTCCCACACCTCAAATTGTGTCCAACAATCTTCCTCGGGTTGGCAGAATCTGAAATTGGAAGATAACAGAGACAAATTGATAGCTGACGGCTTGAGCTGAATCCGGAAACGTCGAGAAATCTGGATTTGCTCGAGATGAAGACCGGGAAGCAGCAGAAGAAACAGACATAGTCAAGAACCCTAGTATTTGGATTCGAGGATGAACAGCGAGGAACAAACCAGAGATTCGAGGTTTGTTCGGTTGAAAACCTAGGGTTTGATGCGGAAGCGGTTTGAGCGATGGAGAAGTGATTTTAGTCGGTGAGAAAGGATCTAATCGGTGGAGAATGGTCGTGAAGCAGAGATGAATATGTGATTCGGTGGATTGGGCAGACGTGAAGGTTTTGA